>OMKP01080146.1:25121-48707 GCA_900302375.1 Bathygadus melanobranchus
CAGCGTTGCCGATGGAAGACCAGAAGTCCGATGGAATGGCCACAGAAGGTTGGTCGGCCTAATACAAAGTAAATGCTGCTGTTGAACCAGTTAGTGGTCCAGATATTCTCAGTATGGATCCTTGGATATACACAGTATATATATATATATATATACTGTATATTTATATGAATATTTATTTTATTATTTCATTAAAATAAAGTGGATTTTTCTTTAAAATAAAGTGGATTTTACATCCGTAGCGTACAGGTGGATGTGTGTCGTTGAGCCCAGAGACTGCTCTGTTGGTTCTCAGTTGTTGCCGTGGTTCCTGTGGCAGTGTTGGATTTCGGTAGTGTTAGATTACTGTCACAACGTAGTGGTATTGGCTGAATGTGGCTGTTCCTTGAGAACTCAAACTGAGGCTGAAGCAGAGCAGCATACCTTTGGCACGGGCCCTGTTGGCTCACACAACCCAACAGAAATCAAAGAAATTGTCCAAACCGTGTCACATTGAGTTTGTGGATTTAGCCTACCTTTTTTTTTATCCTTGAATGATTTTTGGTGCTCCTTCTGTCTGACTTTGTGCGTCATTAATTATTAAGGCTTTCTGTCTTTATCACTGTCATTCTGTTTTAATTTCTATTTTCATGCCTGTCTGTCTTTGTAGTCTCGTAACCTTCCTTGAACAAAGCAAAAACAAAACTTCATGAAGTTTATTTAGTTCATTAATTTAAATTTGATGTCTACTCTGAAGAAGCAGATTCTGTATCCAAACAAGGGCTGCTTCTCGTTTAGACAATGTCCAGTCAACGCTCCCCAGGTGGAGACATCATTCAAGATCATTGATCAACACACAACAAGGACCAGAATAAAACGTGAGACAGAATTAAAACAAACAGTGAGATGGAGAGCATGTATGTGAGTAATGATGTTTTCTCACAGGGTGCTACCCGTAAATCTTAATCTTTCAATGTCAGGAAAAGAACTGACGGGACCCGGGTGCCAAAAGTGGATTTAGGAAAAAAAATACATCACTCATTTGTACTCAATGTGGACATTTGCTATACAAGGGCAATAGTGAGGTACATTAGCTACGGCTCACTAAGTGGCTGAATGGCAATAATATCAGTTCAATGATTTGTTTCTAAATAAAATTACCTTCCTGGCTCCCTGGAACAATTACATTTCTCAGATGATCACGTTCCCCGACTGTATACATTAGTGACTGTCCTTTATTTGTTTTAGCCTCCAACCAGTGGAGGCTAAAAGGTAAAATGTTTTTTTTGGAAAGAGAGTATCTGGAAATGCCATCACAATAAATTATATCCATGTGTACTTGTTGAAAGAAAAGGGGCCGGTTGGTTTGCACGGCAACATTTAGTTGTGTAAAATAATGCCAGAAACAGAGAAAAAAACCTACCCTAATATTATGATAATTCATCAGATGAAATGGGGTAAATTTAATCAATGTATCCATTTTTTTATCCATGGTTTATTGGTTTTTTATGAATTTTTGTCTGTGTACCATTCCTCTTACTGTAATGTAACATACATATCTATCATTGTGAATTATTCAGACTAACCGCTGTGTGTGAGCCTCTCACACATGCATGTATGTATGAACAAAACACAAGTGCTATTGCTGCCAAGATACTGTATGTGTTCCATCCTCCATAAATAAACTGGTTTGATTGGGGCCAACTGTAGTATTTGGTGAAGGCTGCGTTTAACTAAATAGACTGATGTCGCATGGCCTGAATGGTATGGAGGCACTTGTCTTCATTATACATTATACACACACTCCAACGTCTTGCTCTGCCAGAAACATAACGAAAGAGAATATCATGCATCTTCTTGTACTTATGGCCAGCAACACTGTTTACCATTAGAAAACATCAAAAGAGTGCACATCTGCAAAGCAGAGACAACCTGGAATACGTTCTGTTGAAGGAGTGTAAACACTTCCACACTGCTCTTATGTATATTTATATTTAAAGTTAGTTTGAATTTGAAATGGACTGTTGAAAAGTCCATTTATTTCGAGAAACAACAATTTAGAACTTGAATAAAAAGGGAATTCTATCGGCTAAATATCACACCTTCAAATGCAGCAGGTAAAACTGAATAATAATATTCTGTTCTATATTATTGTAGTCCACAGTGCGTCACACTCGTGTGGAATCCATGCTTTATCAAACGCCAACATTTCAGGCTTTTGACAAACTCACTAGGCTTTTGATAAACTTTTTCTTGTGTTCTGTGGCTGCCAAACAGCTACCCAGCTGAGATCAGCTACCATCGGAGACTTTGCGAACCCTTTATGGTTCCTAAGAGGACAACCTGGAGAGCATCATGGTGTGACAGCCAAAGAGGCCCCACAGCTCTTCCCTGCCATGTTTTCACCCCGTTCTGTTAATACAGGTTACCGTTTTCTAAAATGTCACGACACACATTCATATTTTCACGGTAGAATCATTACCTGTGTTCTGTTCACCTCTGTGACCGGCCTTCATAAGCTCACATAGAAACAATCCTACTCGCTTGCATAACCATTCCAGAGCAGCTAGCTAAGGGTCCGTAGACCACGGCCGGATCTGTCTGCTTCCTGTTGCCTGCTTGGATGTAAATCTAAAAGCGCAGAGACTATTTTAGGTTTATTTAATTGTTTTGCTGTTTTTGCTTTTAGCCAAATAGAAACGTCCTGTGACTTTCTCAATTACTTTTTGCAGTTGATGGAAAAAAGATGCGACACATGGGGGTTTGGAGTGTAACAAGATCAGAACAATACTAATTATTATTGGCATTATTATTAGTCCTTTCATGTGGGGTAAACCAGCAGGGCCTCACAACTGATCAACAACTGGGAAACCATCCATACAGAGAAGATGAAAATTGGAGGGAAAAAAGCCCAAGGAATTGAGCCAACCAGACAGGAAAAGCGCAGCGCTGACCGCACACTCCTTACTATGACTATTATGACTTCACTGTCCCGTGCCAGGTGGGAGAACAGGAGAAGTGTTTCTCCAGATCATCCAACGACCACAAGCAACATCCGCGCCGTACCTAAAACAAAACAGCCAGGCGATAGAAAACGCGCGACAGGCGACATACACGCGCACGTGTTAACCGCGAGAGAAGGCAAACGTGTTTACTCGCTCGTCCATTGTGTTGCTTGTTATTGAGGGAGACGTCGGTGGCGTCGGAGGCAGAGCCTGAAGTGCATTTCTACCGTTAGCCGTTAATACATCCCTGCTGCATGCGCCCTGTCTCCACCACAAGCAGGCTTCGGTCACACGCACACACTCAAACAGTCGATTCCTCTGGGAAAGATATTCAAATGTCTACATACTTTGCTCGGCAGCGGTGAAGGTGTAATAATGGAATGGAATTAACCATTGTGTGCGGTTCATAACATTTTCTAATGGTTAAGGAATGGTTAAACATGGCTGTAGCAATAGCTCCCTGCTACACGCCACTGAAGTGGCTTTTCTGGGCTCCTCTGTCCATAACCCCATAGATGTTCTGTAGAAAACAGTTTATTGCAGAGTTTGAAGTTTACAGGCAGAACAGCTGCTGAAATGTCAGTACTCGCCGTTAATTACGTCATTGCTGCTGCATAATAATCAATAATAAACTGCTCCACCTGTTCTCCAGAGATTTAAATGTATTGTTTTTGTATCTGTTGCTCAACCTAATGGACCAGAAGACACAGTCTGGTTCTGTCCTCCCCATGAGGCTGTGTGGATCTACCCCATGTGCTCCTGGGACCCCTCTCAGGTTAGATGTTTTCAAAATATGCCAGCAATACAGTTTGTGTTTTTTTCGCTCATGGCAATTTAGATGTACCTCTCCAGACCTGCCGTCAATCCTTCCCCACTTCAACTGAAGTGGGTTGTGCGTGTACCGGTGAAAAGGTCAGTGGAAAATACATTCAGCCCACACATTCGACCACAAATGATTCACCAATCGGCAGCAGAGGTACCAGAGCCAAGTCCCTTTCATCACGGTGATGATCAAGGATACAGTCTTTCTGCTTCAGGGATCACATTTCACTGTACATTATAATGGCTCTAATAAGCCTCTATTTCCACTTCTCAAACTACAATGATTTCTCTAAGGGACTATTTGTAGACAGAGGTGTGACCTCCATGACGGCCACTGATGAAGATTTAACTGGGAAATGATTTCAAAGGAGAGCACTAGAGAGACAAAAGAGAGAGAGAGTCCAGAGAGAGAGAGAGAACAGACAGAGAGAGTGCTAGAGTGAGAGATCAGAGAGAGAACAGATAGAGAGAGAGCTAGAGAGAGAGTGCTAGAGCGAGAGAAAGGGACCTAGAGAGAGACCAGAGAGAGAGACCAGAGGGAGAGAGCTAGATAAAGACCAGACAGAGAGAGACGCCAACCCAGGTAAGGAAACCAGTGGCTTTCCTGAGTGCCCACTCTGTGTGCCTGAATGCTTTGCAGAGGTCCAGCCAAGACAGGAGGGCAGTTCAGCCGTCTCCACTCACCTCCCCCTGCGTTGAAAACCTGGACGGAAAGTAGCCCCTTAATGAAGACGGAAAGCTACGGCAGGTCAATGTAGGCCTCTGTTCTCGTCACCGGCACCATACATCTTGTTTTGACTGACCTAACCTTTATTTACACAGGGTTTTTACGAGCAGTGCTTTTGCCAGTCATGTGTGTGGAGGCAAAGAGGCAAAGAGAAACTGCAGCACTAGGTGGAAGAGGATGTGAACACGGAGAGATCATGCTAACGCAGAACAGTCCCGCTCAGGTCCTCCATGTTGGGAGGGAAGTACTGGCAGGTTTAGAAAAGAGAAAACAGAGAAAAAGAACATACTGACAAACACACACACACACACACGCACACATAAGAACATACTGACACACACACTCTTACCTGCCACTATTTCAAAGTTGTATTGACACAGGGATTAATGTTTAAATCTATTTAATCTGCAACACGGGACTCTGAACCTCCTCCCAGAGGGCAGAAACTGATACCCAGCATGTTGAACATGGGATGGGTCAGTAACTATCCTATTGGCGTGCCTGAGGGTAGCCTGTTCGTACGTAGACTGCGAGGATGGATGCTGTCTTACCGTATCATCTCCCATCCAGTCTGCATCAATCGGACCAGGTTAACGGGTTGTCAATATAAACACAGAGACCTGTGAGACGCTTGTGGTCGCCAAGTCCCCTGGGGTCCAACACCATCTCCTCGGTCTGTTTGACATTCAGGACATGGGTGGTTGCCATCATCACACCACTTTGCAAGCCTTTGTGTCTCTGGATAGTAATCAGTTAGATCCCTATCCTTCTCCATTAAAACTGAGATGGCAGTATATGAGAATGTAATGATGTCATTGTTAGGGTCGGGTAAAAAGGACAGGTGACTTGACACAACGCTGGGGTCCTGACATACATGCACGCATGCACACACACACACACACACACACATGCGCACACACACACACCCCCACACAAATATGAACTGTCACACAAACACACACATTGACACATGTATTTTTACACATACTCTCTCTCTCACACACACTTATATAAATATATGTGACCGTGTGTGAGAGAGAGTATGTGTGTGTGTGTGAGTGTATATGCTCACACATACACATACACATTCATTCATACATACTCAAACACAGGTGTGGATGTTATGTAGGGCCTGGCATGTGTCCATCTGAAGCTTCACGTGACCTCTCATTCAACAGAGTGGATGGTCAGGATGAACATACAGGCTGGGAGACGATTCCGTTAGAAGGACTGAAGAGATGAGGTGTGGGAGTCAGCTGACTTCAACAGAACACAAGTCTTAACAAGCCACAGTGAACTCATTTGGGTTATACAAGATGGATTTTGTATACGTTTTATCCTACATAGCTTGTCATAACTTGTATATTAGCCTACCTGTAAAATATTTTAGTTACGTTTAATTTCATTTTTCATTGCTCAATGTACTTAATGCATGCACGACATGAACTCACGTCAAGACCTTGATCCAAAACTATTTCTTATCCCTCTCACAATAAATATGTTTAAAATTATCAAAACGAATATTGAAATATGAATTCTGTGTCCATACTATGAAGCCAGTGGTGAAAGGTGGTCCGTAACTCTAGGGAAGTGGAGAATGTCACAAGTTGCCAAAAATTGTGTGTGAATGTTTTCAGTGTTATCATTGGGAAGTGTTACATCAATGTGGGAAAAATCCCTCCGAAAATCCTTCACACTCAGTTTAAACCGTTGGCGCTGTGTGAAACATAACTTGGTGGAAGAATGTTAAGTTACAAGAATGTTGCGATTAATTAATTTTAATCGAAACGCAACACATCATTGTTTGTGCGTGACCCCAGACACGACCCCGGACACACACAGTAGGCGGAGCCAGTGAGCAGGCCGTCTGTTGGAACTGATGACAGCGTTGCAAGAGCTCTCTAGCTTATGACGTGACATTGTTGACTACCTGAGGACACTAATACACAGAGTCATGTCTTGGACACCCAAGAGTGTAATCAAACTTTATATCGGGGCAGCCAACCATCTCTTTAATCTATAGAAACAACCGGTTATCAAAAGGAAGTTTGACACAGGTCACACACACACATATAGTACACACACCCCAGCTGGGTTCACAGCTGGGGGAGCTGTGCACATGCCTGACATGGTTATGAAGTCTATTCATGCCAGCCATGAGTGGAAAACAGAAAGACGATACAATAAACGATGAATCACTTGTGGACAAGGCTTGTGTTCCCACAACTTAATCAGAGCATCATCCAAATAAAGAGACCACCTGTCCACCACTACTGCTGAATAAACACAACATGTGAAACGCTCCTCGTGGGGGACATGTTCTATGTGTGATTATCTTACATAATCAATATCAATATTGTCGTAATAAGACAATAAGACACACTCCAATCGTGATTTATTTTGTAAGATCGATCGTATGGCAGTGGTGTTAGCCGCCAGGAGTGAGCCTCCATCCCATAGCTTGGACGATACATTTTTTTATATCTATTTTCATGGGGTTTAATGCCTTTATGGGCACAACAAGATAGTGAAAACTGGCAGGAAAGTGGGTTGGAAGAGAGAGGTAAGGACATGTATCATGGAACCGCAGGTCGCAATCGAACCTAGGTCATCACAGGCCGTATTGAATGGAACCTAGGTCACCACAGGGCATATTGAATGGAGCCTAGGTCACTACAGGGCATATTGAATGGAACCTAGGTCATCACAGGGCATATTGAATGGAACCTAGGTCACCACAGGGCGTATTGAATGGAACCTAGGTTACCACAGGGTGTATTGCTACATCCTCTATCCTCTTCCATTCTGTTCAATGATTTTTGGCTCTTCGTTTGGTTCTTCAGAGTGTGAACTGCCTGGAGTACACTGAAGAATCGTTATCTCTCTCAGTGATAGGCAACGATCTCTACACAAACAAACTCACCAGGGAGGTGTAGTTTCGGCATCCCTCGTTATATTGTGATTAATAATGGTGTTTGGGGTTTTTTGTGATAACAGACGTGATTTTGTGCCAGAGGATTGTGTGCCAGAGACTAATATTTCATTAGTTTAATGTTTTGTGAACTGAAAGTTGTTGTTTAATGGTGGAGGAATGATGTACGAAATGTTGGCATGGCCTTATCACTTCTCTCACTGTTGGTGTATGCCTATGTGCTTGTATGTGTGTGCTCGCCTTTCTGTTAATTACACAAATCCTTGGCTGAAATATGTTGTAGAAGAGAATAGAGCCATTAAATTACAGTCTTCAAACAAGCATGACTTGAGTGGCAGGCAGCGATTAAACCCAAATGGAATCTATTCACCCTGAGCAAGACACCTAGCCCTAACTGCTCCCGACGAGCTGGTTGTTACCTTGCATGGTTGACACCGCCGTCGGTGTATGAATGGGTGAATGTGAGGCAATGTAAAGCACTTTGGATAAAAGCACTATATAAATGCAATCCATTTACCATTCACCGGCTCTCGAGTGGGCATGAGCGTACAAATGTTTACACAGTGTAAAATCGTTTTAACCTATGAATGAATAAACTAGGCACTAACAGGACGGGTACATGTATAGACTGTTATACTCAAAGCAAACAAGGCTACACAGTAGCGGCAGAGAAATAGGAATAGAGGAGACATGGATCTATTGTCACCATTGTTTTCACTGCAGACCTCTTGGCGTCTCTTGCTAAAAGCTCTGCGCGTGATTATCACTAATGACAGCATCCTGAGGCAGAAGTAGAGCCGAACCATAGCTCTGGAAAACAACTGAGGAAAACAGCCCTGCAATCCCCCCCTGAGGACCTGGTAGAGACGTCCTTTGCTCCTCTCTTTGGTGCCCATCTGGGGTGATATGTGGTGGTGGTGGTGGTGGTGGCGCAGAAAGGAATCACATACCGAGAGGTCTCCATTAAGCCCTGTGATGGGGGTGGAGCAGCGGAGGAGGTGGAGGAGAAAGAGAAGAGGGGGATTATGGGTCAGGGAGCAGGCTTCGCCTGCTGCATGTGCGTTTCATTTGATGCGTACCTAAACTCAGCACCTTCTTTCGTCTCACCATAAAACAGGACTCTGACTTGGGGAGTTGAGGGATCACCTAGACATGTCGCATAAAGGGCAGGTTTTTGAATACCCTGTCATTCCAAAGGCATGGCTAACCCTAACCCTCAACATGAATTTTGGTGGAAATATTCAAAAGTCTCTTTAGAAAAAGTGAAAGATTGCTATCAGATGTGCAGTGCTGAACCGAAGATAAATTATAATAAACGGCACAATTTTGCTGAAGCGATTATTTTAGCGAACATTGGAAACCCATAGGGGACTGGAGTGACGCATGGCCCATATCGGAGGTTAGGTAATACACTTAGGTGTCCTTTTAGGTTTCGATTGCACTGTTAAAGTGGACCAGGAAAACCCAGACGCTGTATGTGCCAAATATCAGAGTGATCCATCGCACCGAGGGTAGTAAATCTGTCACACACCAGAGTTATGGTGGCGCTTCCCCAAACATCTTTATCCATTCTTTGTTTCTTAATTTCATTTTTTTTTTTAAATACATCCATTGGTAAAATGAAATTAAATGCTTTCAGCGATTGTGCTTTTTTGTATTTTTCATGGGATACACTCCGGTATCGTAAGCTTTCAGCGTGTTTCAGATTTTCCACTCGAGCTGTCTGTTGTCTGGGAGGTTTTTCAAAGTGCATATAAAGAAAGTTGTATTTGACACGTTGGCAATTCATCAGCTTTTAACAAAGAGAGAGAGAGAGAGAGAGATCCGGCTGTACTTGTCATGCACTCACAACACGGCATTGGTTACAAGAAAATAAATGAAAACGTAACATCACCAGCAAGGTCAGCCCGAAAACACAGTCGTTACCACGCGCAAAAACCTTGTTTTCATGGAAAATGGATATTAAAAATAAACAGTGAAGAAAAGGGGGCATTTGAATGGTGCTTGCCAATTGAAATTCCGTGGCCTCGTGTCGTCCAGACCTGCCTGGCCGATGCATACTGCCATCATCACTCCCTTTGAAGATGTATGCATGCAAACCTTGGCATACACGCCGAGCTGAGCTCTGCCTCCCAGAATGTGACAAACGTGAAATTAATTTAGGAGGAGGAGGAGGAGGAGGACAAAGTAGTCAACTCGAGACCCCCAGAGAAAAAAAAAAAACATTACTCCATCCAAACTTCTCCCGATTTCAGAAATGCAGTGTGTCTCGCATTCTCCACGGCGCTCATTATGCGGCCATATAATGAGAAGTGATTGGACTGCTATTCGGCGGGGCGCGGGGCTGGCATCAGGGGGGTTACGGCTCCGAGCTTCCTTCTCTGCTTATTCCTTCCCGGCATCGCAGCGCATCAAATTTTAATTATAGGCCGACCGCGCGGCGGCTACAGGGGGCTAGTGAGCGTATGCAACAAGTAGCGTGAATCAAAGCACTATAGGAACGCGACCCCCGTCCGAGCGATCGTCGGCGACGCGCAATGTGAATCAACAACGACGACGCGTTTGAGTAGACAACCCTAATTGGACAGCTGGTCCCGTGGGGTCGGTCTGACAGGGACAATGTTTAACTTTAACACGCAACAGATAAGCAAACAACCGACGAACCAACCGAACAAATAAATGCATGTATTTATTTATTTATACACTCGTCAAATTGCTAGGGAGTCGGTTTTAGTTGGTCCCAGATTGCTGAAAAAAAACCAAAAAAACCTAAAGCTAGGTCCAAATCCAGTTTGGTTACGCTACTGCTACCGCTCCAGATGCTTTCCAAGCTCTGTAGGAGATTTAAGAAGCTGTAATTTAGCTTCATTTATTTTTATTCTATGCTATTATTTCTGGGGAGACTACGAGCATACGTAATTTCCCTTGACATGTTTAGGATCTCTCTGCACAGTCAATTACACTAGCAGAGGGCTGTGGCGTATATATATATATATATATATATATATATATATGTGTGTGTGTGTGTGTGTGCGTTGGGTTTATTCCATGTGTTTCTCTCTGACGTGCTATAACTCCAAGTGCGGACATTAAGCTCACATCAAGGCTCGACTCAGTATAGGAAAGGATGTGTTTTATATTTTAGAACATAAGGGCGCCCTGCCGGATGGCTGTATTTAAAACATGCTAGATAAATGTATCCATCTCAACATTATGTAGTGCTTCTCTAAGAGCTGGACAGCGTGTGGGGGTGTGGGGGTGTGGGGGTGTACTTCCTAGGATAAGACAGCAGTAGCGCCAGTAGCAGCATCTCTGAGAAGTTGCAGGGTGGTCATGTCCTCCTGCGCCGTGTGTCTGAAGTCTGTCTCCTCTGGTCTGTCTAAGCTTTTATCTGACTTTTGTGGTGGAAAAATGACTCGCTTGACTTTGTTCTGATAATAATTGTAAGTTTATGAAAGATTAATAAACCAGAGTACAGATACTATGACACAATGCTCAGGCCTGAGGGGTCTCACAATCCGACATGCGCCTAACGCCTGTAAGAAGGTGAGAGCCCCGAACATAGAAACTACAGAGCTAATATAGGGCATGGGAACAGATAGGGCAGCTGGTAGATTGGGCAGCAGCACAGATAAGGAACAGACAAGAAGACGACACAAACAAAGTATGTGAGCTAGAAGCCCAGGGACACCAAGGGATAACATGTTCTCGGCCTAGAGAGGCCTGAAATAGTATGCGTTCATACATTCTGACGTTCTTCAAGGATGACCTTAACGGAGCATAACTAGGTAAAAGTTCACCAACAGATATCATACAGTAATCATATAGTAATCATGCAAGGATTTCTATTACACTTTATTTGGACAGCTTCACGTGACCCTCCTCCCCCCTCTCTCTCTCGCTCTCTCTCACACACACACACACACACACACACAAAAGTCTATATTATAGTTATTCATATGCATTTTATTTGAAGGGGTCCTCTTTGTGGCAATGGACCTTGCCACACGCCACATGAAGTGGGTTTTTCTGGGCTCCTCCAATACAAGGACACAGGTAGATGATGGTAAACAATTGATTGGCCAGTGCACCGCAGGTGTGCATCCTCACCCGGCCCCAGACTAATGAGGCAGGTGAGGCTGCTCAAACCAGCAACCAACCACACACACTCAACACTATTATTGATAAAAATGAAACTACTGTTAGTAAACTAGGAGATACTGCAGAGAGGAGCAGGACCAAGAATTCCAAATGGCAAATTGGCAAATAAAAACTATCTATCTGTCTGTCTGTCTGTCTGTCTATCACACATTGTCGCCCACCCTAATCAGGGGAGTAGAATCCATGCTGCCTCTGCCAAGCATCCATCCCCTCCGCTACGACTATAGAAGTGAACCGCTGTTTGAAGTTCAGCTTTGCGTGGCCAAAGATCTCTCACTATATATAAGGTATAATAACAGCCTGTGTCGAGTGTTTAGCAGGCGAAATCGACCCGGGACCTGAGACCTGAGACCATGACATAATCCTAACAACAGTGGTGGCCGTCCATAATTGAACTGACACGCTGACTGTTAAGGTTGAAGATACAATGATGCACCTGTCATCCCTGTGTTACCACGTCAACACCCCCCCACACACACACACACACACACACACACACACACGCACCTGCTGAGCGTATACAACTGCAGAGTTTAACCACTTTACAACTAGAATGTGTTTTCAATTCCCAACGCTAGTTTAGAACAGTATGTATTTTTGTAGAACAACACAGCCGTTTCAATGGAGATTTGACACTGTAATGTTACTCTATTAAGAAAACAGCCCTTGTTACAGCAGTGATTGCCGCTCTTCTGAGACTCTGCAGCTTATAGCTATTTTGGGTTTCGTGCATCGATAGACGCTGGACTGGGTCCCAGAAGCAGTCGTACAATTAAACATCTTGGATAAACTGTATACATTTGTACTTGGATACAGTTATTTGCCATATATCCCCCCCCCCACACACCCCTGGGGATACAAAACAGCAAAAGCCCTTTCAAGGTTTAGATTAGTCGTAGTTATTTAAGGAATAATGTGTAAGCTGATAGCAACATATAATAAACAAAGGGAGGGTCATGGGTGTGTGTTGCGTTGTGTTGCTGTGCATGGTGATGAGTATTGCACATGTGTTTTGGTCCATTGGGTTATTTTTGCTTTGCATTGTTTGCATTGAGCGAAACACTGCTTAGCGTTGCATTGTTTTGTGTTGTATTGTGTTGTTCCATGACATATACATCCATACAATCTAGGAGGGGAGGTTGTGGTATATTGTGTTCCTATGATGATGACGTCACACTTAGCCTTCCTATGCTGCACCCTAATGAGACAGTGCTTATGTTCTACCAAACCACATTCCCGGGATCAAATTATAAAGACGTCAACACATACAATTACAATACATGTGTACAGTAAATTACTCTTGTGTAGCTTCTCCCAGAGCAGCCAAGCCTTCTCCACCACAGGGGACTCCCACGGACTAGAACTCCTGGCCAACGCACCCCTGAAGACCACTAAACGGATGTGTTTCATATCAAAGAACACAAGAACTGATATTTCCTGGACCGATACTGTAACACTGTGAGAACCGGGACGGTGTGGGGGAAAATACAAAAAGAGACAGAGAGGAAGTAAACGGGTAGGGAACGTGTTCCAAGAAGACATGTTCACTATCCCTGCTTTCCTTGTCTTCTGCAGCCTGGATCCTGGTGAGGGTGGTGGTGACAACGTCATATGCAGATGCTGTACATTTTCACATGTGCCAACGCAATAAAATGTTTAGACTTTTCTTGACCGCATAGTTTGAAAGGTTTTGATGTCGGTCAGGTAAATGTCTCCTGGGAGTGACATAGGAAGGGTGGTCTACTGTTTGGGATCAACAAGGTGGGTAAGTGTAGTTATACACTACAGACTAATATTTTACTGCTTCTGTACACAGGATTAGCATATCCTGTGTGATGCAGCGGTTTTAAAAAATAAATTAAAAAAATATATAGAACTTGTTTAAGCTATTATATTTGGTATTAAACATCCTTCCATCAATAAATATGAAAAATAACTTCATGTATGTCCCACAACCTTCACTAAAATATGCCCCACTCGCATTCGTACAACACACGCATCATGGTTGTCATGGTACAGAAGGGAAAGGATAGCAACCTCTACAGCACACGTATGTGTTCTATAGAAATACAATATATGTAGGGGAGAGATAATTAATAGTGATGGCAGACATGGACAGAGACACACACAATTCTGAGGGTTGACCGACGGCAGTGTCAACCATGCAAAGCAACAACCAGCTCGTCAGGAGCAGTTGGGGTTAGGTGTCTTGCTCAAGGACACCTCAACATTTAGCTAGGGGGAGCCGGGGATCGAACCAGCGACTTTCCGGTTGCCAGACACACGCTCTACCTCCATAGCAAAGGACAGCAGCTCATTGGGGCCTGAGGTTGGCAGTTCCAGGTGCCCTAATAGTGCATAAGAGTAATGCTGCACTTTATGAACCAATAGGCCAACATAATTGGATGGCTTCTCTATGGGGGCCCCTATACACCCATTGCAGGGGCATGTAATTGTAAATGTAAATGTATTGTGGGGCGGGGAGCTGCTTTGTTTGTTTACAGGATCAGCACCAGGTCAGTTAGCAACCTAGAATTCTATCATTCCATAGTATCATGGCAACGACATTGACTTAGCAGGCGTGGGTTTGTGTGTGAGTAGTGGACTTAAGTGTGGTTCTCCTCTGTGGGAGATGAGGTTGGGTTACTCCGTATCTCAACGAGCATGGGAAACAGGCAGAATACAGCCAAACAGTGTACAGTGCTCGACTGCTATAATTGGACTCAAATTGGACCGATGAATACCAAAGTAGGCAAGAATTTAGATGTTCTATGATTGCAACCTCCTATTTAAGAGTCCATTCTCTGCCATTATTTCACAGGCACAAACAGACATTTGCCAGTCAGTTGTTCTCAAGAATATAATATGAACGAACATCAACAACAGCTTTCAATGTGATATACTGAGGGCTAAGTCCAGGGTCAACATTAGAGAGGGGGACATCTCACATCGAAAATTGCTTTTAATTTGGTACTGACAAGAAGGTCAAGGGTCAACTCCAGATGGGAAAACGCCACAGATTTGGAAATTGGTTTTAATGTGATCTCCTCCTC
Source organism: Bathygadus melanobranchus (assembly GCA_900302375.1). Lineage (NCBI taxonomy): Eukaryota > Metazoa > Chordata > Actinopteri > Gadiformes > Macrouridae > Bathygadus > Bathygadus melanobranchus. Next base: position 39,801 of record OMKP01080146.1, read on the forward strand.
CTGGCCTTGTTGAATAATAAAATACTTTTAAAAAGCTAAAAATTATCCTGATATATTTAGCAGCAATACAATTTCTGTAGGGAATTATCTCACACATTCCATTCATAACTGGAAGCTTGCACACACGTGTACACACACACACACACTCCTAATTGTTATATTATACAATGACATCAGATGAGTGCAACTGCAGTCTGCGACACGCATACACAAGCACACACGTAACATAAGGGAGACCACAGCTGTCAGTCAGACACTGACAGTCTGAACCAATAAATACTCGTATGAGTGACAGCTGAACTCAAATGCTGCAAGAATTACAGTTACCTGAATCCATGGGTGGTAAACTATTACCCTTGAGGGGTTTTAGTTTATATTGGATTACGTTTACTTTTGCAGGGCATTTTTAAAAATTGTTCTTAATTAAAAAGTATATATATATATAAGATGCACGTGAGGGAGCTCTACAGGGGGATTTTATTTTCTTCTGGGTCTATTCAGGGTTTTTTTGGCCTTTTATGTTTTTTTGAAGCATTCGTGAACAACTTAGATGTTTTCCTACCAATGAATCTATCACCTGGTAACCACGGATACGGAGATCTTCCATCTGCAGGATACAATTGTATCGCCTTCCCTCACGTGAGCCGAACAAACGCAGTACAAACATAGAAGAAGAATCGTGACGGCCCATCCCCATCCATTCTTCCATGTAGTCATTCCTCCAACCACCTCTCTCCATCCATCTATCGATCCACCCACCCTTCCACCTTTCTTCATTAAGTAATTCATTAATCCACCCACCAAATTCATCCTTCCATCCCTCCCTCCATCCACCCACACATCCATCACTCCACCTATCCATCCATCTACCCATCACTCCATCCATCCGTCAGCCCCCTCAAATGGGTGGAGCCTCTCGAAGGTCATCCAGAGTCATCCCATTAGGTTCTGAAGGTGGGACAAACACATGTGGCAGGACATGGAGAAGGTGTAGAAGGTGTAGAAGTCCATGCTGGGATTTGAAGCCAGATTTCTGGAATAGAACAGTGTGGAAACCAACTGGACCACTGTCCTGCTCACCTTTAACCTGTGGCATAGCTGAGTGATATGATGACTTTTGGCCATAGTGATTATTTATGTCATACCGTTAACTTCATGTACATTCATTCTATATCTGACATATAATAAAGAACACAGTTCCTGTTCACAGGATGCCTATTTCCTATAGTGCAGTCATAATTCAATTACCAATAATAACAGTCATTTGTAAGACTCATAACAGACAGCTAGTTAAGGATGAATTAATCGAGGAGATCGCTAATCACATTACGAATAATCAAATGTGATTTGTTCCTCATTAGTAAGGACGTTAGCTTAACATGTAGCCTCTGTCTCAGTAATAATGAAGAACTACAAGTGCTATGCCATTAACATGTCGTCCATCTGCTCAGGACAGCGAATGTACAGCTAGACGAGGGGTCAGGAACCTTTTCAGTTCACATAGAAAATTAAATCAACCTGAAAGCCAAATAAGTGTTCGCAGCATGATCATTCATTTTAGCGAAGATATTAATTAATTGCAAATTAGACAACCATTTAGGATGGGAAGAATGATACTTTGTCATATTGCCTTTTCTGGCATTTTATTATCTATTCCTTCCCTGAAGGAGGATTATGGCATTATGGTAAATAGATTGGCCTGGAAATGGGTGAATAAGTTGGTAACTTTGAATCCAAGAAAGACATTTCTACAATATTTAGTGCTAAATAAAATGTAATTTTGGCATTACCATCTATTTTCAGCCTCGAAAGAGCCAAGTGTGGCCTGACCCCTGATTTAGCGTCTAGAAACTGCTAAATAACTATTCCTATTGACGAAATAAATAGTCAATAGGAATAGGCTACGTGTGTGTCAATTATTAAAAGAAATGAAAATTGTTAAATTGGCATTATTCTAACTGGTATCTTTTTGAGGGGACACATTTCAGTCAGAAAAGATCATTGCTATGAAGTTTGTTTCCAGAAATGGCTGTCTAGGAGACCTGGATAATGAACACCCTCAAAGGTTTTCAACACCTCTCTGATATTGAAATGCCTGCCAGTCATTGACACACAAGTTTAATGCCGACTCATCTTCATGAGATTGCTTTATGAGAGCAGCCTTCTCTGAAGTGATTGGCCCTTGGAGTGCTAGTTAACCAAGAGAGATTCAAACTCTGTATGAACTCGTGTTCGTTGCAACCCACTCCGTTGTTTCCCTATGGGGCTGAAGTAACGCCAACCAATATATTTTTAGTACAGTCCAAAAAGACGGAATGTTTTAAGCTGTGGGTGGTTTTGTGTGTGTTCGCCGTGCTGGAGAACACAACACCCAAACTAGCATCGCGTCCAGTGGCTTGACGCTTACGGTAGATTGACACGTCTCTAGTGAATGCACCTTGTGGCCTTTAAATGGGCCTCACCCATTCCAACAAATGGGACCCACAAGGGACCTGCAGCCCTCTGGCCAAAGAAAATGAAGAAGAACCTCAGAAGTCCCTCCCTCTCTCCTCTTTCCCTTAAACAAGAATTCCCGTTCACATTCAGTCCATCTATATGCGTCCAAGGTTTTGCAGGGCCTTCACATCAAGTGTGTGGCTGGTGATTCGACGCTCTGAACTGCGGAGGTGAGGGGGTTCACCCGTGTCTGCTGCTGCTTCCGAGTGTGAGACGCATGACGAGGGGTACGGCGTGGGTCACCAACTCTTACCAACATAATTAAATTAATTTGTCTCTTTTTATTTTAGAGCTCTCCTGCCAATATGGAAATGTAGACAATGTGCAGTGATGTCTGGAGCTCCCATCTATTCAACGCAGACACATGCACGCACGTGCACACACATAATGCTAGACAGCAATTAGGGGATGTGGGATTTGGTGTCTTGCCTGAATGCACCTCGGCTGGAAGATAACATGACAATCCTGGCCTTGGTACACATGAGTTATTCTGTGGACTGTGGTGGTTATGTGCCATCGTGTATGCAGGTACCAGAGGCATCTTGCTCAGCGATGCCTACAGGTAGACGTTTGTGGACATTGGGTTTCGAATCCAGAACTGGGCTAGGAGTCAAACACCCTAAACACAAGACGTGGCCATGTTTTTAAAGATATGCAGATGTGCAACATGGAGAACGTGGTGTTGGCTTGATGTTACAAGTCTCTCGTATCAGTATTTGGTAATATTATTCTTGTAATACTACTTATGCAAACACTTCTTTGCATAAAGACATGCAGAAATTACACCGAAAATGCCTCAAACCCACATTAAACAAGAGAAGGACAGATACGTTTCAATTTACAGTTGCAATCAACATTGATAGAATAGTTTCATAAAATCCAATAAAATCTGTTTTTAAAATTTCCTCCATAGTATCGGTAGTTGGCCCTGGTCCGGCACCCAGACCCATGTTTTTCCCCAGTCCGACACACAGACTCATATTTTTCTCTGGAAAGATTCGGGCAAGTCTTTGCAGAAAATGTTTCCTGGACGGTCATGTTGTGGAGGAGATGTTTTCCAGAGAACTGCCCAGGATACACCTGCCGTGCCTGGCCAGCACACACAGGCCTCCCCTTCTTCCAAGCCCACCTTCTCCTGGCTGGAGACACCTGGAGGGAGGGCCTCCAGCCATCACCTCTCCCACAGCAACGGAGCATGGGCACTGGGCGCAACGTGGGGGAAAAACACACACCCCTGGAGGTCGACTGACCGCCTTGTTATTCCGTCAAAATGATTGCAGGCAACAGTGTGGTCTGTCTTCTATGTTTTCGCCATTCTGATTGCAGCTGTGATTCTACAGACACAAACCAAGCATTTTTATTTTTTGGAGGATAGAGGTTAGGGTTAGCTGCTTTCGGGAAAGAGGTGGACCAGAGCTGGAATTGAAGAGGAGGAATGTTTTTTTTTATATTCCTCGTGTGGTTCTAGACCTTTGTTCGTGTTATCGGGGAAGCATCAGATGTTTCCTGGTCTCTTCCAAATAAGGGCTTCTTTTTAAAAAATCTGATTACATTTTAGTAACCCATGAGTCATGAATACCTGTTATGTCCTTAAAAAATGCTGTGTGGAGCCCCAATTGCAGATGTTCATAACATTTGAGGTTTTATTTTTATTTTTGCTTCCATAATATTATGAAAATGTATCAAATATTTTGTTGGCATATCTTTCACACAAAGCAGTAGTTACATCACACTAGTTTGAAAACAACATCACCTCTAAGCTTGCTTTGGGCGAGCTTAGTTTGAGTTTGAAGCAGCATCCTCTGCACCTCCATGACGTCTTAAAGGACAATACGTGTCTGGATGAATAAAGGCTGCTCTCCATTACACAACGTTTTAAGTCAGGGCTGACCTCGGGAGTACACACCACACGACCGGTGTGTACATTAGTGAAGCCAGAGATGGTCAGGGCATTGTAAGCACCCACGAACCGCAAAGGACTTTTTAAGACATTGCACCTGCAATTTAAACCCTTGTATAATTCTTCCAGCGGCGCTTCAATATACTTACGTAGATATTAACTTATCGCTTTTTGTCCCTTTTGACAAATGCTGTTGACCTTGCTCATTAATGTCTTTTTTTTATCAGAAACCGAGTGTTTCGGATCGGCGCCTCTGCCTGCACCGTATGCAAAGATTCAATATTTGCTGTTCTTTTACAGCAGCGCGTGGCGGGGAGTCCGGATATTAGAGAGAGCGGTGTGACGCGGTTGTCTGAGACTCTGCGAAGACTGGGGTCAAACAGGTGGTAAAATAAAGAGTGCATGAGTTGATTTGGACATCACTAGGGAGACGCCTCGTACACAGACTATTTGATGGATTCCCTGTGACGAAAATTATGGAAAAATGGATTCAGCCAGATTTTGCAACCACAATGATTCTAAACAGAAGAAAGATTAGACTCATTCAACAACATTGCGAAACACTTTGAGTGTAAAAAACACTCACTAGGTTGTACACTAATTTACTATTTTACCATTTTTTTACCAAGCCAAATTTCAAATTGAGAAATGTCTTCTTTAAATGTGTTTATATTAACAGAAAATGTGAACAAATGGATAACATTTTGTCCTACTGACATGTATTTATGTAAAATGTTGCGTTCTTCCAAATTTCCCTCAGAATGTTGTCATTTCCTGTCTGCAGTTGTGCTCGTTTTTCTTGAGAATGAATGTCAAGAAGCTGCCAGCTTTGTTTCTAGGCTACAGTTAGCAGACCTGAGGAAAAATGAAGCACCATGATCCATTTCTTCAATATCATATGAACTGTCGATTTGAGACTTAAAACTTAAAATCTTAATTAGTGGAGATATTTGCTGTGCGTTTCCTGTAAGGTTTATGTTGACTTCGAACCAATAAATATGTATAATTGTATAATATAATTGTAACTATAATTAATTAATTCATCCATCCATTAATGTGTTATTGCATCCATGACTTAATTGCTTCATCAGCTAATTGAGCAGTTTGGATAAAAGCGTCTGCCAAATGCTCTAAATGTAAATGTGAAAGTATGAATGTGTTCCTAATTATGTTAATTAGTTTACTAAAGTGATCATTACTTTCTTAAGTGATGAATACCTGTTCTGCAGACCCTTCAATCAGCCATAATTGCAATAATTTACAATGCTGTGTTTTTAATTATTACATATTACTTATGGACATCATTACACGCTTCTCACATGTTATGGTAAGACTTTACTATAAGAGTACACTAATTAACCAGTGATTAATGTTAATTAATGCAGTAATAAGCATTAACTACCAGTTAATTAACTGTTAACTAATAGTAATCATTTACTAATAGTGTTCATCTTTATTACCAGTGTTCATGTTAACTAAGGTAATGGTGTTCATGTTGTTGTTCAATGCCTATTGCTGCATTAACTAATGTCTAATTAATTAATGTACTCTTATTGTAAAGTGCTACCCATGTCACAATTAGAGCATTAATGTCCTGACTTTCATTTCAATACGAACGAATCATACCCAAATGAACCAATCATTAAACTTTCAAAACCTTTATTTTCATGATTTACTGACATGTGACTTCATATATCATCATCATCATCATCATCATCATCATCATCATCATATCTCCATTCAGGGCTTATTACTGTTTTGCGCACTCTGGAATACTCTGGAGTTTAGAGTGACTCAGCAAAAACCATGTGCCTTTCTAAATCCTTTGTAAGCCTCTTGTGCAAGTTAGGAATACCGATTACAACAGTTTCTCCACATTAACACTTAACGTAGAGTTTCTCAATGATTATTGCAAAGTGGCATCTGGAAATTGGAATGAAGACAATTTACAAAAAACGTTTTAAATGTGCAAACTGCTGAGCAAAAAAATAAGAAATTATTGGATATGATTTAAACTAGGATTAAAGGCATACTACTACATTACCTCTGATTCCTCGTAAAACACATGTAAGTCAGGACAGATTGTAAGGTTTTTCATTAGGCCCCCTTCAGTAATTTATAATTCAATCACCCAGCTTTATTTCCCAGGATTTAAGTAAGTAAAAGTATAAAGCATAGAAATATATTGGTCAAAATGAAAAGTCATGAACTCTCTTTTGTTTATACTTTGTTCAACTCCAGGACATTAAAACACTTAAATGATTAAATTAAAGTTAAGTATAAGAAAAGCATAGGGAAATTAAATGTACTTTTAAAAGGTATTAAAAGGTATTGACCAAAATAATGATATCATATTTCATTCTGAATGCATTAAACATTAATCCCACTATATAGGTTTTTGTAACTAAATATAGTGACTAGTCAAATAGCTTCTTATTTTATTCTCCTGCTGTCTCTTGAGGGCTAACCAAAAATAATTTACATTTACATTGATAAAAGTACTTAGTTCATATGCACCCTGACAACCGTTATGACAAGTAAATCTCCTTAGTCAGAGGAACAGATAACACCATCCAGGACATATCTCATATTGAGCAGCGCAATGCAATGGATGCATTAGATTGAAATGTCACCATATTGATTCCAAAATGTCGAGCCAGTGGTCCAAATAATTTGCACAAGTCATTTCCAAATGCTAATCGAAACAAATGTGTTGTTATTAATTTGAGACCTTTGACTTGAGGATGGAATTGTACATCAAACCATATGGACTGCATGGATCAGGAAGTGATCAATAGAATATGATGATTGACAAGCTCTTCAGGTATTGCTAATAAACCAAACTTGGAACCATAGTCACGCAAGAAGATTGCAATCAGAAACAGGTTTACTGTAAATGTCCTGTCCTTTGGGGTAGAGAAAAATATGCATTGGGTAATCAACGTAAGGGAAACTGCTATGTCAATTTATCATATATGAGAGCTATTAAAATAACCCTGAAAATATATCAAAGTGAGTATTCTTATGTCCGTATTTGGCAAACTGCAGGTAAACACTAAATATGTCATTTATTTGTGATGGTGTTATGGTTAAGCCAATTACAGTGTTGCATAAACAGACAGTGTTGTATTTTTGTGATTTCTCATACATTAAACATTTAGTTGAAATTTAGTTTGAACAAAACATGATATTTCTGTCAAGGACTAAATAACTAAATGAAATGAATATTTGCAGACCTTGGAAAGACGCAACTAAAATCTCGTAAGTTTCGCCAAACGCACAGAATTTCACCATGGAACTTAAACGTAAGATGGGTTTATTTTCACACACATTGCAACCTGAAACGCAACCTTCATGTCGTGCCCCATTAAGTTTATCTTAATTCCAAAACTGAACGTTACATGACGTTCACAAAGCCATGACAGAACTCCTTAACAACACCACCTGTGACACCGTCACTAACCTCACTGTGAATACTCTACATCATTAGCTCCCAATGAGCCTTCACCTAAAGCATGTTCTCACACATGCGTCATTAATGAGCAGTTAGACATTTATCTAACTCTATGGTGCCCTTGCGATTGTCTATCTGTCTATGTGTGTTCGTCAGACGGTCGTCTAGGCAACCATACATTGCGTGACCTTCCAGTGTTATCTCGTACCCCATCAGCGGAGGAACCAAATCTTTCTGACCTTTCCGGATCACGGATTAACCTCCACCAGCCAAGTCGCTCCTCGAGCAGAGCAACGACACCACTCAATGTACTGAGCGAATTAGCCACTGCAGGGAGCCGGAGAAGGTCAGCAGTTCAGGAAGTTGTTCTCCTGGACGTACGGGGAGGGAGAGAGAGAGCGTCACCCTGACAGTGGACGGGGACGGGGGAGTGGGGAGGTAATGGCCATGTGTCTAACAACTCATTTATAGTCGTGACCTGCGTGAACCAGCGCGAGCCACAAATTGCGTCATCGTGGCCCTCGCGTACGGTACCTACAGTGATTTGTCACTAGGCGTGCGTGAGGGCCACTATAAATGAGGTGTAACACTCTGCTTATTCATGAATGCAGGACTTGATCCGTGCCTTGATGGATGTCAGAATGGCTGGTGGTTAGTCATTCAGCCCTGGCCATGACAACACCCAGAGAGGCGGACACAGTTTCGCTTGTTCGCCATTGGTCGTTGGAGTGTTATGGTATGTGTTTTAAAGAAGGAAATGACATCAGCGTCTGTATCTCACAAACTATAGAGAGCAAATATATACATTAATCATTTCATCTAAAAAAAGGTATTTCACTGTTCAGGTTTGGTTGAAAGTGTCTGCTAAATAACAAAATAGTACATGGTTAATAATAATGAAAGCAAAATGAATGTTTTTGTACAATGGTTTGCTTGTTTTGAAAAAAAAAGAAAGAATCGTTTTTGTGACTGGTTGAAAAAGGGCAAAACGTCCAGCTGTGCGACGCTAGTCCAACTGAACGCACATCATGTTACACTCGTCTTCCGTGTGATAACG
>OMKP01080148.1:0-22355 GCA_900302375.1 Bathygadus melanobranchus
GGACCAGGGAACGTGTTGGAAGTGGAATCACAATGTTTACCTTAAAGAGTAGTCTGAGCGTGTTAAGCGGTTTTATCGTTTCTTTTTGTTTCGTATTTTGTATTGATGAAAATGGTTTAGTGAATAAAAGAGGACTACCTGCGTGTTTTGTCCTGATTGCTTCGTCAGTGGACTGATATGACACAAACTATGACATAAGACTAAGAAAATATCGCTTTTATTGTCCAAAGGGTCAGAACCCCAGGTAATGGTTAATTATCAACAGCAGCTTTAAGACATGGTGGACACCATCTCCCGAGGTTAGATCTAATCTATCACCTTCACAAGATAACATTCAAGTGAACACAGAAATCATTGAAGTAGTACAAATGGTTGCAGAATCTGGACCTCCCCTCTCCCCAAAGTCCATTTCAGTACCACTCAGGGTTCAGTTGCCTATCAGACTTGAGCTTTCGCTAAAACTCTTCAAGATTGTCCTGTTTTGCATCTCTACAGATACGATAATCCCAGAAAGGACATGTGATTCAAGAGTTTAGACTTGGCAATCTAGACAAATAGGGTGAAAGTGCTATTAGTTTAGATTGGTAAAATGTATATGTAGTGGAAAAAATGTGGACACAGCCACACATACACCATGGGTTGTCCTATTTTAGATTAATTCACCATACTAGAATCAGTGATCACTCAAGTAATTGGTGTTTGAAATACCGTGTTCACAAACGCCAAACGAAGTGACAGCCATTTAGAGCACGACTGGCCTGCTACACCCACAGGATGCGGTGTTTCCCCTACATTCATCCAGCAGTGGCACAGTGCCCCCACGATTACTAGCACCACAGCAATCAGCCATGCAAAAAAAACTCCTACTGGACCCCCCCTCAAGTGTTACATTGCTATTGTCATTGGGGAAATACTGTAGACAAATACTCACAGCAAAATACTATTCTGCTATAGAAGAATAAAAAACAATGACACTGTAGGTGGCATTAGCTCATGAATGGCTTTAGACTAAATGTAATAAGCACGAAGACAAAAAGTAAGAGTTAATATAATAGAAAGTAGCCTACATATTTGATTGTCAAACAGGAGCATAGTGAAACCCTGACGATGGGATGGCTACACATTTCAGACTGATAATTCTATTTGTGTGACAATTAAAAAGGTGCAACATGTAAGATTTGACCAGTTGTCAAATCAGTCCACACAATAGAGGCAGCATATCACCAGAAAGCTGTGGTGTCCACCCCTATTGGAAGAAACAAGGAAATGCACAGTCCCTCCTCCTCCCACCTAACGCATTACCCTGCTGAATATAGCGTCAATCTTACTGTTTACATCTGTTTTTCTCCTTCAAGCAATACGGTATGTTCAATTTTCCGGTGTACTTTTGACATGATTGCCAAGAGGTTAGTGTACGCTCTCTGGGCAGCGCCACTTCTTCATCCTCATGTTGGACAGAGGGCAGACCGGACGGCAATTGTCACATTGTCGATTGTAGTTCATTTTGTAATGTTTTAAACTAATAATCTTACATGCTGCACCTTTAATGCTAAACAAAACGAGTGCCGTGCATGCGCGCATCACCACTAATCACGCACACACCAACATAGTGCACCTCACACACACACACACATCAACATAGTGCACCTCACACACACACACACCAACATAATAACCTCCCGCACACCCCAGCTGGAAAAAAAATCATAGGGGAAACACTGGAACGGTTTATACAATATCATGTGAGCAGTAAGTTAAGGAATTACAGCATCTTGATCTCAAACATAATGTAACGTAGGTATCATTTTGACACGTCAATATTCACATTCCCTTGCTGTGTGTCAAATACAAATCGGACTTCATTGCAAAACAATAACGTGCGCGGTGGGCACGCGCTACACCTATAGCCTTCACTCTCCATCCCCTGATGTTCTGTCATTTCAAAAGTGTTCATCTGGAGTTCCCATCCTGAGCTAGACAACGTTTGCTCGCTCGTCGCTGCTCGCGTTTGGGATTGGCAGCCGTGAGTCAGAGCCTGACATCAGGGCCGTGTCCATGGATTTGAGGCCTCGCTCCGCCTCTCTCTGCTGCGGTTGGACCCGCTTGCAGAATCGCATCTCAAAGTGTTTCCTGTTCAAAATAAGAGCATGGGGGTCGGGGCGTATTAGGAAAACATTGACCTGGCTCAACTGTTATCTTCCAGTACCTCATTCAGAGCACACCATCTCCAACACTTATTTACAGGTTGACCATGATAATGACGGTGTAATGTCAGGTTTGTCATTCTGACCTGAAGATCGTATACATTGTTAGGCTATCTTGGTAGAGTGTAGTGTGTGTGTGTGTGTGTGTGTGTGTATACTACAAGGGGACACTTACTTCATCGCTAGTTCTTTGGATATCTGCTCCAGTGTCCGGCCCCTCGTCTCAGGGACACAGAGAATGACAAACAGTAGCAGAACACAGGTCATAGCAGCGTACAGGAACATGATGCTCGACACGCCGATGGTCTCTAGAAAATGGAAACAAAAACCTGATTATGTGGTTTGGCGTCGCCCTTGCAAACAGACGGCTAATTCCCGGGAACGACGCAGCTGTGGGCGGTGAGCAAAATGTTTATATACACTGATGTGTGTTTGCTCTGCCCACAGTGAGACCGGGTGCAAGCCCGTAGGAGTTGACTAGCGGCTGATCGGGACGGTCATGTGGATTATTTTGGCTGTGATCATGAGTGCCGTACCGGGAAGTGGTCTCGTTTTGGCACTCGGTGTCGGCAGTGTTTTGTTTAGGACAATAGAAATCCCACTTGCCCGCTATTGTCGTTCGTGTCTTTCAAGATCCCGGTCCAGGGGCCGCTTGTGGCAACGCTGCTGCTACCAATGTGGGTAGTTCTTGTGGGATTCTTATTGTCCGAACAAAACTTATTGAACATGGCTGGAACATTTTTATATAAAGTTAAAAGTTATCATAAAAAACAGTTCAATTATGTTACCGCCCCCGGAATCCAACGTTTATTCGGGCAAACAACGCCTTGCTGTGTACACACTTGACCCTACGCTGACCGCACACACACACACCTGTGACGGTGAGGAAGGTCATCGAAATGAGCAGGTTGGTTGCCCAGTTGACCGCGGAAACCACAGACACCGCCTTGCCCCGGACACCCGTGGGGAAGATTTCACTGATGACCACGTAGACCACTAAAAAGCAGAGAAACACACACACACACACTTACAAGAAAATACGAAATAATTGTATAATCATTATCGATGGCTCACCCAACTCAACAGTAGGCCACTAGGAACTTGTTGGCTCACTATACAGTAACGTTACTATATAATACACTACAACTGCAGACATTTCTTTTAATATTCATTGAACAAAACAAAATGGCAATTAGCGTGTCATTTTACATTTTGGCTACTGGGATTTTGGGCTTTTTAATCAAAACAGATCGCAGTTTATAGCATCCTTTAACCAGGGCTACTGTACTGTACATTCCCTAACCTTTGGATTTTGAGTATAAGTATAAGTGTTATACCATGGTCCACCCGTTAACACACGCCTCCTCATTGATTATCCCTTACTGTGCTGAGATAGTGTTGAGACATATTGTGCTCCGATCTGCCACACAGCTCAACTAAAGTCAACCCAAACCTTTAATATTGTAACTGTAAACTTCCATAGCATCAGTAGAAATTGTTTAATTTCTGATATATTGGTCGAAGATGTTCGGGAGAATAGTGCGCACATAATCTAGGTCGCTCTAATCATGAAGAAGTGTGTGAGTAAGTGATTGAATAAGTGAACAAGGGATTGAATTAACGTAAGGGAATCGTTTCTGAATACGAGAAAAGGTGTGTGTGTGTGTGTGCGTTCTTACTGGGCCCGAGGCTAACGGAGAAGGCCGCCACGTACACGAGCAAGCTGATCAGCGACACCCACTTCAGAGTGAACGACACCGCTCCTGAGCCATTCGCACCGCCCTCTTCCTCCTCCACCTGCCCGCTAGTCTTTGTGACCCACGTCACCAGAGCCGGGTCGCCGCCGCCGCCGCTGCCGTTCCAATGAACAGACGACGCGTGGCCAAGCGTCACGTGGCTGTAGTTCGTCCCCACCGCGGGACTGTTCGTATCCCACATCCCGGCGTCGCTCTGGTTCTGCCCGGACGGGCTCTGACACAGGCTGGTCAGGTGTGTGTGGCTCTGCGACGTCACCACCCCCAATGTGACCAAGGACATCCCCATGGCGACGGCGCCCACGCACAGGAAGCTCTTGGGTCCCAGACGGTCGACCAGCAGCACGGCCGGAATGGTGCCCACCACCTTGACCACGCCGAAGCCCGTGGAGGCCAGGGTGGCGGCAGCGGCGCTGTTGAAGCCCACGCTGTGCAGCAGGGGCGAGGCGTAGGACAGGATGTTTGGCTGGCCTGTCACCTGCTGCAGGAACACCAGCGCCACGCCCGTCAGCAGGCGGCGCCGCAGGTTGGCCTTGCCGCTGAACAGTTCCCGGAAGCCGTGCTCCGACTCCTCCTTGAGGCCCGCCTGGATCCCCCGGAGCTCAGCATCCACGTTCCGGGTGACTCCCCCCCGGAGTCTGGTCAGCACGCCCCTGGCCCCCTCCACCCTGCCGCGGGCCACCAGGAAGCGTGGGCTCGGCGGCAGCAGCAGCAGGCCGGTGAACTGTAGCAGCGCCACGGGCGTCACCAGGCCGAACGTGTACCTCCAGCCGTCGGGCAGGGCGGCGAAGGCGTAGCTGCAGCTGAAGCCCAGCAGGACGCCCACCACCAGCATCAGCTCGTACAGGGTCACCAGCAGGCCCCGCCGCTCCTGCGGGGAGATCTCGGCGATGTAGAGGCAGGCGGCTGTTCCCGACAGTGCGGTGCCCATGCCGATCACCACGCGGCCCAGCAGCAGCGCCACCAGCGACGCCATGGCGATCAGCACCACGGTGCCCGCCACCACCATGGCTGCGCTGAGGAGCATGGAGCAGCGGCGTCCGTAGCGGTCCAGGATGGGCCCGCCCGTCAGGCAGATGAGCAGGGAGCCCAGCAGGTGGGAGCTGACCAGCAGCTCCTGTTGCCGGCAGGAGAGGGAGAGAAGGCCCCTGAGCTGGAGCAACACGCCGGAGGTCAGGCCCATCTCGTAGCCCAGCATCAAGCCGCTCAGAGAGGCAGCCACGGCCGCCAGCACCACCAGCCAGCTGCAGCCTGGATGCACAGACAAACAGACAGACAAACAGACAGACAGACACACACACACAGTGTAGGTGATTAAAGAGAGAATGATGGCAGTTAAGCTATTGGATATTGTTGATACTGTTGTAGCTGTATGAAGTGCAGCGATCTGTCAAACCGATTGATATTATCAGGCCCAACATGCGTAGTGTGGCCGGCACTGAGACTGAGATTGGCGATTATGTTGGCAACAGCCGATGAGATTTGAGATCAAGAGCGAGCAACGGGGTTTGAGGTCAAGGACGGCCGATGGGGATGTTCTACAAACGATGGCGTAGGGAAGAAGGGACCGTCTTGAAGAAATGATTCATGGCTCGGGTTCAGAGGAATGCTGGCAGTATGATGGACTGTGACAAGTGCATGGTCTGCCGCGTCTCAGAAACCATTAGTGTGAGTACGTGAGCTGTGGGATTTGGCGAGGTACTGCTATTTTACTGTCTCGAGTTGTAAGCTACTGTTTACGATGCTACCCCCGTTCCCCAAATGAAATGCTTTGAAAATAAACGGCTGATTCCGATTATTCTTGTTCATGGCCAAACAGTTTAAGCTTAACCAGTCAAAACTCAAATAAGGTGTAATACATGATCATAACATAATATCAATAAGTTACAACTTGATACAGTTCTATATGACGTTCATATAGTAGGTAATTCACCTTTAATGAAACGGCCTCGGTGTACAGGAAGTACAGGAAGTGAAGCATTTCACTTTCCCTTTAACGCTGGAGAACTCCCGTAAGCGACAGAAAGAATGTTTGGACTAGACCATCGATTATCACTCAGAGTGAATGTCATCGCGTCATGAGTATAAAGAATATACAACGCTAGCAATGCACGCACAGATCACAGATGAAATCATAGTCCTTTAATGATGCAACAGCCGAAAACTGTAAATGTGGCTGCAAACAATGAACAGTGAGTAGAGCGATGACATGACTCATGTGACGCACACACACACGCACCATGCTTTTAAACGTGTCAGAAGGGGTGATTGCGTTGCCTAAACCTAACCAAGTAATTGTTTTGCCTAAACCTAACCAAACTGCGACTGAAAACTTTTCCCTTGTCCCTTGTAGGAATTGAACCAATGTCTCCTTGGTTAAGTCCAGTCCATGAACCATTCTGCCACCATGACATCTGACATAGTCTTTGCCAGTGAAATGTTCATGTATTTAGGTTGTAACAATCTTATAAAACAAGAACGTATATAAAATATACCAAGTCTGTTTCGATAAGTATAAAGATCAAAATGTGATAAATTGTTATATGTTTGAACGAAGTTTAAGGGAAAGCCTAGGAATAACAATAGCATGATTTGAAGTCTAGTCAGTGAAGGCATACATGGGCGTATCGGGTTGTGCCTGTTCTGTGGCATTGGTCCATAACCTGGCCTGCTGATGCCATCGAAACTGTTCTCTCTGTACATTTTATATATTATTCCTGTATGAAATTAAACATTCACTAACTTGTTGCTATTTTGGTATTTTGTCAATGCTTGAAACATAAAATCCGAATCAATATGATCAATAAAACACTGGGGAAATGTTAAACTTAAACGAAAGTACAACTTTTAATCAAAGAATTTCGATTAGATGAACACGAAATTGATTCCCACTTGTATTTTACAGTTAAGGCTCGTTATCCAGTACATTAAACTAATCAAACAAGCATGAAACAACTAGGTTGACATGTATAGCTGCTAACATGTGTGAGCAGAAGGGTTGATATTGTATCGGTAGCCCACCTGTGCTTCTGAGTAGACTGGGCTTCGGTCGTACGGGCTCGTTGTGAGGGTCAGAGGTCATCCTCTCAGTCTGACCGCTGAGATCCATGCTGATTCCACACTCCTCTTCACACACACACAATTAAGAATATAGGTTATACATATCACGTCTTTTATATGGTTTAGTAGGCGTACCAAGAGGACGCTCGCAACCGCAATCCCCTCCGTGCGCCCAATTCATCAGCGTGTATGAGCAACTTTCTGTGAAACTCTGCTTCAGATTTGTTAACGCTTCACAGACTTTACGGACACTGATTTATGATTCCGTTCTCTTATGTCCGCGGAGGTGCAATATTGGTGCCTTTATCGACATGAAATACAAGCAGATAAGACTTATGATTTCATGAATAGGGCACTCCACGGAGGGCATTGCGAAGCTGCGAGCGTCCTCTTGGTCGCTTGCGGCTGGTTCTAAATCAGCTATAACCAGTGTCACTAGTAACCAACGTTATGGCCTTTAAAAGCGATATCCACAACTTACTCAGAATATCGGCCGCATGATATATTACACGCAGAACTGTCAATAGATTAAAACAAGAATAGCATAAATGCATAGTTACAACCATTACATTGAGAAACACAAACCGAACAAGGACGTCGGGTTGTGTACGGGGATGCGTAGTCAAATATGGGATGCGAAGTCAAATATGTAGACTATAGGATAGGCCTACGCCCAGGGCATAATTAGGTTTTAAACTGTCCGTGTTTCGGTCTACAGTTTGAGGACCGGTCTATCTGCACACTCCGGGATCATGTCTAATGCGTGCACAGTCCTCTTATCAATAGCCTGCCCCACTGCCGACCCTCATTGCCTGTGGTTAACCTACAGCTGTGGAGGTCTTTAGGAGTGGCAGCTGCAGCTGAAAGTTGCATACGTCAGAAAAAGCGAGTAATTCAGTCGATAGGCTACTTGAGCAAGTCAACAGATCTCGCGTAAAAAAACACGTACGTAGTAACGTGCGTATTTTCTGTACGGCTGCATGTGGCAAAATCACGATAAACTAACTAGAAACCAAGGAACTAATGTCCAATGACAGCCGCCTGCAGAGACACTTCTCATACCTCGGCCCCTGGATCTTGAACGTCCCCGGTGTGTATTTATATATTTATTTTCAGATCCATCGGTCGCTTCTGCAGTGTAGCCGATTTGTCGGAGCTGTTTTTTTTTTTTTTTTTACAACTTTGAAGTCCCAGTTGTCCCGTGTTCTTGCGCGATCCTGTTTTTGAAGAGGCACTTGTTAAACTCCACCCACTTTCCTCTGGCTCGCCACGCCATATAGCTGTGTATGGCTTGTAATGGTGTGGCCTGTGTGAAACGTTTCTGTGATTACATAATTTACATTACTGTCTGGAGTAGGCCGATATAATTATTTAAGTGCGTTAATTACCCCGGATACTTAGTGGTTAATAACCACTGGTTGACCCGTGAGTGAAGGCTATTAAATACATTAAAACTCCCTCGGCGAGCCCTCTCGGTGTAAATAAATGAAACTCGTGTCGATTTCGTAATAAAAATATATAATTTAATGTCTCAATGCGTTTTAAATGTATAATTCATTCGTATTTTTTCTGTCAAGCTATCATACTGTTAACCTTTAAGTCCAGTTGCCATGGCCTGTCTCTGAATATTTAGTTTTTAGGCAACACCTGCTCCATGGCTGTTGCACAGCTGTAAAAACACTCCCACAGGGAAGGAGCTTTTACACTCTAAAAGCTCGAGTTATCAAGCGCTGTAGCAAGATATTTATAATAACGTATGGTAAATACCTTGGGGAATGGTGGGTCAGTTTATTAATGGTGTATACGCCTGTATATGTTTTACATTTAAAGCATTTGGCAGACGCTTTTATCCAAAGCGACTTACAAAAGGTAACATGTCGAACGAGATAACAATATCGCTGAAGGTACAGTACAATTAGAACAGAACAAGTTACAAGCATTCCTGATTGCCAGGTCAATAGAACAAGTTTACAACAGCAGGTAGCCAGGATAAGAGGCTACACAAGCTAAGTTTTATTTCAAGTGCTGGGACATACCAACATACAGGATCCTACAAAGTGCCAGGACATGCAAACATGGAAGTGCTAGGGATCCAGGAGGGGTGGGATTCAAGCACTGATCAGGTAGGTGGGAGAGGACAGGAGGTGAAGATATTCAGAGTCCAGGTGAACTCTGAATAGGTGGGTCACAGAGGGTGTCAGAGATAACTTTGGAGCAGATAAGATAGCCTAATGCAGACATACATTTAGGGCATTTGCCAGACGGTTTTGTCCAAAGTGACTGTCGCAATGAAAGACTGCACACGCCACCTCAGTGGCTTCTTAAAAGGTTCCCCCAAGACGCAGGAAGGTGGTGAATAATCCGGTTTATTGTCAAGTTTGTTACATGACATGGACAGAGCAGATGGTAACTGTGCTAGCGCTCTCCCGAGTGTGTGTGGTGGTGGCTGGTTTAACCTGTGGGCCTTGATTAGGCAATGGCCCACAGGTGTGCAGCCTCACCCAGCCAAACAAAGCAGTGACTGGCTAGGTGAGACTGCTTAAACCAGCCACCAACCACACAATGCCAGTGACTTACAATAAGTACATTTGTCGAAAGAGTGAAACATATCGCTGATGGTACAGTAAGATTTGAATAGAACAAGTTTCAAGGCTTTCAAGCGCTCATGATTGCCAGGTTAATTGCTAGGTTGGTATAAACCCACGTACAAGCCCAAACCAAACAAACAACACAGAAACTAAACCATGTGCAATAGGACGTACTGTGTATGTTGACTTATTATTCAAAAAGTGATACAATCACCCAGCCAAGGGAATCACCCCTTGGCTGAGACTGGGGGAGGATTCTTGGTCTTCTTTTCCACCCAGCTACTGGTTGACCTTGTTTTGCCTTCCTTTGTAACACACGGCAAAAAAAAAGTAGGCTAAATAAACAGTGTATATGTTTGGCAACATCTCTCTGATCCATAGAAAAAACAGACTCCAAAAGTCTAACCTTGCATCATTGGGGGATTTGCGATGCAACAATACACACAGCATAATTTTGCCGTGTTTGTGAACAGTCCCCCTTCCTGCCCATATATGTCATCCACAAAGTATCCACAAAACATTAGAATATCGTAAATTAATATTCTATTTACTTAATATCCCAGGCCTGTCCAGTACAAGTTCATGCATCAAAAGATCACCATAAAATGAGCCTCTCTTGTTTCTGCCAAAGCTTTATGGCAGTCCGAAACACAGTGCTGTCAGTCTTGCTGAGGCAGACGAGCGGTCATGGGGGAGACAGCGACACGTTGAAGGAGAATCTCTGAGTCCAGCTGTGGGGGGTTCTGATCCAGTTCCTCCTTGTCCACCTGTCAGGTGGCAGTGAATGAAGACAGGGCCGGTCAATGCATTAACAATATAATGTGCTTATGGTAAGGAGACATTTTCTCTTCTCGTTGTCTCTTCTTTGTGTCTCTTCTCGCTAGATAAAAGTTGTTAGAGCTGAACATTCTACACATCCCCACGCCTTCTTAAACATCAAATTCGAGGACTTTCCAGGCCCAATTATATTTTTTATAAAGAGCACTAGCTTTACAGAAGCTCAGAGGCATGAATGTGTGAACACTTCTCAATTGTGCTGTATTTACTAATGTTAAGTAAAAAAAATCTAAATAACTATAACAATATATATCTATTCTTGCACAAAATATATAAATTCAAGCACTTTCAAGGACCTATGTCTATTTTCAAAAACTTTCAATTGAATTAATAATTTAAAAAAATGTTGACAGGTCCAAAATCAATGTTTTGTTTATCTCTGTAACATTAGGTTACTCTGACATTAGGTTCCCTCCTCTAACGAGGCTTGTGAGCCAATCGTCGACAGTGCTATCACATGGTATCTCTGTGCCGTCAGCGATCAACAGTCCTAGTAGTTGCCAGTTAAAGTGTGGAAAAAAACGGAAACATGGCTTGAGTTTGCCGATAAGCCCAGCGTGAAGAGTTCCACTCCGGGTACAAATTCCAAGTGCTCAGAAACACCACCGCACAAAGTAACGTAAAAGTATAGCTAATGTATAGCTGCATGCTGCAAAATGAATTCATTACTCTGCCACTCAAGATGTGTCACTTGACACGGCTGAGTCTCATGCCACTGACCATGAAATATGCAGGTTGCGCAACGAACTGGCAACCACTGTAAAATAAATGGAAGGGGGCCATCTAGTGGCAGAATGTTATCAATGTTATCAATTGCATCTTTGAATCTTTACTCACGCCACACTCCCGTAACGATGCAAGCGTTATCTTACATATATATACTTTTATATATATTATATATACTTATACTTTTATCTTCATAAAAGTATTTGTCTTCCCTTTTTAAATATCATTCAATTCTGTTACCGTCTAGCGGCCAGCGTATATTTTGCCAGCCGATCTAACGCGGCATCTGTTGTGTCATGACTCACCTGGAGCGCCAGGGTGGCACACGCGTCCGCAACTGACACAGGCCTGTCAAACAAACGTCAAGCACAAGAAACGTAATTTAAATAAGAGGAGTGCTGTTAATTAAGGGTGCAATCTTGTTCAGCTATTTGTACCCTCTAGTGGCGACGGAAATAACTACAGTTCACTTAAAAAAATAGTCAATGCGCCTGTGTATTAACCCAGGTTTTTCTACTTTTACGTGGAAACGTGTTCCTGTGAAGTCCCAGTGGAATCAGTGAAGTTCCACTTTCAAAGTGGAAACTCAATTGATATTTATTTAGGGTAGTCTTTTTTATTTTTATTTTTTACCAGTGTCTATGATACGAGAGTGTGTGTGTGTGTGTGTGTGTGTGTGTGTGCCAACCCCTTTCCGTCCAGCTGTTCTCGGGGCTGGTTGACTTCCAGCTGTCTCTCATCCAGTGACGGCTTCCGCGCATGGTCCAGTAACTCTCGGTCTTCGTCACCTTCACCCTCCTGATGAGAGTGGGTTGAAAAAGGGGAGGTGGGAACAGACTACTGTGATTTCACTAAAGCAACAGTGTAAACATTAACAACTCCTCATACTGTTCACCTCAGCCCTCTTCCAAGAGGATACTGATTTACATAACACACTGCATCCAATTAGATGACACCTAATTAGCCTAATTACAGAAACACCTGTAAGTGAAAAAGACGACATTGAACTACCTCAATATATTCCAAATATATTGGTGAGAAAAGCACAGATGGAAAGATATTTATAGGAAGCATACAAATATAAAATAATACAGTTTTATGTCCGTGCTATAAGAGAAAGGGACCACAGGTATAAAATATTATAAACATTGTAAAAACAATGACAACAATTTTCAAATGATTACATTTTCATATTCCAAAGTTGTGCCTACAAAACATGTTCTAATAGAAACCAATCATGTCAAACTCATTTTGAACATACAGTATGTCACCATGACAACAGAAATAATATAGTGATCTACTGTATATCCGGTATACCTGTTGAGTGCTAGCGCGCTCACTCCTGGCCTGTATGCTGTCTCTCTTCTGAACCTCTAGCAGGGTATCATGCTCCATCTTCAGTTGGTCAAAGTCTCCCTGTAGCCTCTGCAACTGGAAAACAGAAGACAGGAGGTGACCGTCACACGCACACGATGCTGCAGTACAACAGACCTACCGCGAAGACGCAGCGGTGATGTCTGCGGTACCTGAAGCAGGGTGTGCTTGTGCGTATCCTCCAACGCGTCCCAGTCCCGATGAGGCACCACACCCCAGTACTCCGTCTGTATCCTGGTGAGCTCTGCCTGCGCTTTGGTCAGGTCCGCGCGACACACCTTCAGCGCAACCTTGAGCATCACCGGATCCGTGTCCTCCTCGTCTATGTTTGAGAGGGGGGGTGGGGGGATTTGTTATGGAACCGTACGGTTCCCGTGATTTGTTATGGGACACAGTGCACAGTGCAGGGAACTGTGCACAACGCCCTCAATGTCAGGATTGAATGAATGTACATACAGTATATGTTTCAATACTGTAGTGTTATCCCGGACCCTTTAGTACACACTGGACACATGGGTATAATGGTCAATAATGTATAGTTTCAAATTATGTAGCATTTTAGTTAATAATGTCTACCTCAACTCTCTTTTACATTCACATCGCTTCTACTCATATTGTGTAAATATGTTTTCGGTATTCATTTCTTGTAGTTTTTATTTATTTATTTTTATTTTCTCATTTCTACTTTGTGTATGTCATGTAGTTTCTGCTGTGACACCCCCACATTTCTGGGATGAATAAAATGTCCATCTTATCTTATATATTGTATGTATGGCTACATGCACGGCGCCTCACATGCATGTTTGCTGGAGGCCTCTTCGTCCTCCGCCAAGCAGCTGTACAGACTGTGTTTGAGGAGCAGCAGCCTGCGGGAGTCATGCTCCTCTCGGTACTGCAGGTACTGCCGGGCCAGGTCACACTGCAGACGGGACACCTGGGGTAGGATAGGGGGCCACGGGCAGGTAAGGAAGTGGTGGGGTAAGAGAGGGGAGTTAGATCAGGCATCAATAATATGGCATTGGGAGGGATAGTAGGGGTGCCAACCTCAGGCTTTATAACAATGTATCATTACACACCTAAGGATTAGTGTGGTGCAAGAACAGTGAAAACATTAACCATACATAAAGAAAATGGTTCTTTATACAGAGAAGTTATGGCAGAGAACTGTCATGCAACAGAATGATGCTCTTACAGGAAAATTAGTCGGCTGTTGCTATGTTATTTATCACAAGTATAATACCGAGCGTCTGGTGTATGTTATTTGTGTTGTCGTTGGGGGTAATTTCATAAATGTATCCGGATGATGATTATAATGACAATGATTATTACACAAATATGAGACTAAAAGAGAAATAGGAGGATTTCATGGGAATTGATGGAGGGAACAACAACATGTAAACAAACAAGGAAACGACAATGCCTCGCTAATGGTGGAGAATAAAACAAGAAATGCGTCCATACCACTACTTTCTGCCTTTCCCCTTCCTCCCTCATGTCTTCCAAGTCCTTCAGCAGCTGTCGTTTCTCCTCCTCCAGGGCTCTGACCCGGGCCTGCCCGTCATCCCAGCGCGCCAGGATCTTCCTGTCACACTCCTCCGTCACCAGCCTCATCTGCGACCGCAGCGGCTTCAGTTCCTTGATCTGATCTTGCAGACGCACTATACAAACCAACGGAGCGATGTTTAATACTGGGGCGGCTTGGTTTCTGACTTCATGAAGTGTCTGTGAGTCAAGGTCCTATTTAAAGCATACACAGGCGTGCTCAACCAGACACACCATTTAAAACAGTACATTCTGTGCTCAAAGTTTTCATCTTCCCGTGCTGACTTGAGGGTTTGTTTTCCCCGATGGGAAATGTGACGTGATGTTATAACGCTGTTAGGGTTATGTTATACCATATAGTGAACTCAAACTGATACTGAAGGAAACTAAAACAAACCTAAAGTGTTTTCATATTCTTTTTGGATGGTGTCAAGAAGGGGCTGGTAGGTTCTGAACTCCTCAATGAAACGAGCAAAGGCGTTGCGGTAGACCTGTATGGAAAGAAAAACGTTATCTGGAAGGGGGTATGGCAAATGTAAATGGTACATGGATTATTTATATAGCGCTTTTATCCAAAGCGCTTTACATTGCCTCACATTCACCCATTCATACACCGACGGCTGTGTCAACCATGCAAGGTAACAACCAGCTCGACGGGAGCAGTTAGGGTTAGGTGTCTTGCTTAGGGACAACTCGACACTTAGCTAGGGGGAGCTGGGGATCGAACCAGCAACCTTCCGGTTGCCAGACAACCATCTCTACCTCCTGAGCTAGTGCCACCCCGAATGTGTATTTGTGTTTGTGTGTATATATTTACCATATATACAAGTTATGCAGGTAACCGACCTGAAGTTTGAACTCCTGCGACTGTGGTTTCTCTGTGTCAATGGTGTGCAGCTCTCTCCTCACATAGCCCTCCAACTGTTTCAGAAGCTTGGGCTTTCTCCCAGGCCCTGCGTAGAGGTAATAACCTCCTTTGTCCAACACCTGACAACAAGGAAAGTGTTAACAAAACAATGGAGACGACAAGAAATATAATATCAAAGGCAGATGTTGAACAATATCAGACAGGAGACACTCAGATGATGGAGCTTTGCTAGTGGACGCAAGACTAGGACGAGAAGGCAGTGGAGGAAATGCAGGGATGGCAACGGTAGGGGACTCTTTTGGAGGTGGTGTAGACACCTGTACAGTCATTTCACACTTCACTGCATCAGACATCAGAGAAGGAACAGCTAGCTGGATGTACTGGCAGAATGATGTTGTCTTAGGTAAGCACTAACTAAAATTGTTCCTGTGACGTCATTTTTTGATCTATCTGCACCACAATTTGGCATACTTGTTATGGGGCACATCCTCTAAGAAACAGGATTCAAGGCCCTGGGACCTTCTGAAGCTGAGTTATGATGATATTCGCTCAAGTACAGAATTTAATTTCCATATAACTCGGCCATTTTATGTTGAATCCAAGTGAAAGATGAGAAGAAGTTGAAATTAGCGTTTACATTTGACTGCGAATTATAGCGCCCCCCCTATGGTGAAGTGGTACCAACATTTGTGCAGACCTGCTTACCCGGGATACATACGTTGTTCACTAATTTTAACATGTTTGACCAATCAGGGGCTGAGCTATAAGAGCTGCGTCAGCAATCCGGATTAATAATAATAATTCCTAGAAAAACAATAGGTATCCAAAGATACTCCGTGAATGCCTAATAAGTAACACAATGTGTGTGTGTGTGATACTGTACCATTCTCGATGCAGTTGCATTGCCAGGGGTGCCTTCGACTCCTCCCTGCCTTTCATAAATCGGCATGTCTGTGTGATTCCCTTTGATCTGCGGTCTAAAACGAGTAAAGAAGCGGGATATTACTGTGTTATTAAGTATTATTAGTGCTGTATGGCACACCAGCTCCTATGCGAGCCGTGTGTCTAGGCTAAGTAACCCAAGCGGGGCAGACTAACAAGCGGCTGACACCGTCCCTTGCCTTGGCGTTTCCTTTGTAACTTCATGTTGCTCCATCACGGATCGTCCTCTGGTCTTCTCCATGCAATTAGATGTAGTAGGTGTTAGGAGGAAGGCCTATGTTCTGTAACTTCGCCTTTAGTCAGACTGGCCTATGTATATGGTTTCCATAGCAACCAGAAAGGGGCGCCAACATGTTGGGCTTGTAATATAATATAATATAATATAATATAATATAATATCATATAATATAATGTAATGTAACGTAATGTAATATAATATAATATAATATAATATAATATAATATAATACTTTGTAATATAATATAATACAATACAATATAATATAACATAATACAATATACTATAATATAATATGATACAATATAATTTAATACAATATAAGATATATAACATAATATCATATCATATTGTATTATGCAATATGATGTGATGTTAATTTATAAAGTAGGCCTAACGTTATTAGCAATTTTGGAAATAAGTAACATACGTACACTAAAAAAAAACAACATGCTCATAAACCGGGTTAGACGTAGAAATAGAACATATAGGAATAGGCTAGATAGACTTTATTCTGCTGATGTTGCTGATGCTAGATTTAGGGCATTTGGCAGATGGCGTTTGCCCAAAGCGACTTACATTTGTCGAAAGAGTGAAACATGCGCGTGTACTGGACCCTCCTCCATGGAATAAACGCCAGGAAAAGATTGGACTCTAACCTATCGAAGTGTATGAAACAGACGTTAAGATGGGTGCATTCTACCTTCTGGCAAACTGGACCTGTTATGCGATTCAGTATGGATTCCTTCTGCTTGCGGTCGCGTTCCTTGGTTATTGTTTATATATTAAACACATGCACATGAAATATGATCACATCCCCGGGCCACCAAGAGACAGGTGAGAACTCTCCGATTGCGTTCTTGCTTCTACGTTTGGTACGCAAGATTAACCAAATGCTTTGATCGTTGCAGTTTTTTCAGCGGGAATTCACCAACAATGTTAAGGGAAACACGAAGAGAAAGAAATGTCCACGACAAATTCCTAGAGTGGTAAGTACGGTTAGGAATGTCGATAGTGCGATCAACCATTCGCCTTATACACGTCTTGATATGTCTATTTATTTATTCACAGGACTGAAATGTATGGGCCAGTTTATAGGATGAATGTTTTTCACGTCGTTATGCTAATTGTGACCTGTCCGGAGGCTACTAAGGTAAAAGGTCAAGTGTTCACTTAAGTGCAGTGCAGAATTGCTCAACAACGTGTGCAAAGTTCAAAATAAAAGCACCTAACCCACTTGTGATTGCAGGAGATCTTGATGTCCCCCAAATACCCAAAAGATAAACATCTACTCAACCGACTGTTTGGAATTTTTGGAACAAGGTAAAGTCATGGTTTATTGGTTATGGATGGATCATATTCCATTAATATAAACACCAATGTATGCTGTGATGTAATTACCTATATACAGTTTGATTAAGCTTAGTCTACACCTTGAAAATGAAAGATTAACAATGATAATTGAGTGTGTGTTACATGTCACCATGAAGTGAGTGCTTGGAACAAGAAACAAGTGTAAAATAACAAGAGTAAAATAAGCCTAAAGATAACCTACACAAATCAGAGTCACATACATGCTGAAGGAGGTACATTTGAGCAAAATAGAAAAATGCTTAATGGCAAACAATGCTATCTGCCCCAAGACACAAGGCACTCCCACTCCCTACAATCAGACCTGGGAGGGGTGTAGCCAGAATCACCCAGGTATAGTGGCCGCCAAGGGAGACAAAGTAGTCTCTGTCAGAGAGCTAACTCCTAAACCAATTTAAAACTACGCCATTTCGGGCCAACACAGTTCTGTGCTCTACTGGTAAAGAGATCCTGGTCAACTGTATCAAATGTGGCTATTAAGTGGAAACGTACTAAAGCGGAGAGTTTATTTTTGTCGATGCTTAATGAGAATGAGAATGTACAGTGAGAGAACGGGTTAGGGTTAGGGTTAGGGTTCATTTGAGTTCATTTGCCGTTCCAATTTTGTTTTCACATTCAACCGAATGCAGTAATTTCAACTTTTCAAAATCACACTCACTAATTTCTCTGCCTACACTATAGGTTCCTGGGAAATGGCTTGGTTACAGCTACCGACCACACGCACTGGTATAAACAACGACGGATTATGGACCCTGCCTTCAGCAGTCTGTAAGTTGACTTGGTAACTTGGTTGACTATGGTAAGTGGACAACAGTAAGGGAAGGGCCTCAAACGCAATCAATCCTTGTATGTATAGGCCTACAATACCATACACTGCACTACTGCAATACATTAAATACATGTATTCTGATGGAATGCATTCTGGATGAACACAAACAGAGACACAGCATTATTATCTGTGCTAACACCAACTACGACTTCCCGTATCACTTCCAGGTACCTCAGGGGCCTGATGGGAACCTTCAACGAGAGGGCAGAAAGACTCATGGACGAACTCACAAAGTTAGCAGACAGCGAACAAGAAGCAAAGATGCTCCAGTTAGTCAACCGTGTGACCTTAGATGTTATCACCAAGGTACTCCAGCAAAATGCCTGGCCTCTTTCAAAAACGCTTTACTATCAAAAGGCTTTATTGGCGCATTAAGGCGTTTCATTGTTAATATACAACAGGTGGCCTTTGGAATGGATTTAGACCTCGTCAACGACAATGACTCGCCTTTCCCCAAAGCCATTGAGACTTGTCTGAAAGGCATGGTCCCTTACATCAGAGACATGTTTTTTCAGGTATGTGCTCATTATACATAGGTATATCGCTATATAGCTATAGCTAAGTTCTCTAACCCTTTTTTTCTGCTCAGCTCCTGACCAAACTTGAAAACGGTTTGATTAACTAAAAAGGACAACTCACTCTTCTTTTCCTCTTTTTATTCCACTTTAATGCATTTTCACTTTGCTTTCTTTGTTACTGTTCAGTTTTGATTTTATTAGAGGTTAATAGGTTGATAACCTTTAAAGAAGAACAAAGGAAAAAATTTACTGCCATCACTTCAAATAAAAACTTAATTCAGTAAACTGCAGCCTTATGCTTAAATAATATACACACCACTAATTAACAGATCTACAAAGTATTCATCATTCATCATAAATCAAAAATATGTATGCTGCTAAACATTGTTTAATACTTCCTTAACTTAAGTTACCAATAACATAACAGGCATTTACAACATCAACCAAACTTCTTTTCCTTTTTTTTCCCGTTGCATACCAGTAGCGACTTTTTGGTTCGATCGCGAGCTGAGCGTTCATTCCTTCTCTGTGCCTGTCTTGGTCTGCAGAGACCCACACAGGTGTTCTACCTTTGCTCTTGATGAGTCGGCTTCACCGTGATTTGCTCGGGATTTGCCGTGAATTCAAATATTACGCCATTAAGGTGTGGTTAGGGGTTAGGCATCTTGCTCAAGGGGTCCTACAGTTGTCATTGGGAATCGAACCCAGAATGTTTCAATGGAAGTTGAACACCCCAGCTCTCTGTACGCTACTACCCCCTGCTTATATGATTGTGAACATCCGAAATGTGAACATCTGGCTCTTCCAGCTAAACCCAAAGAACCGACCGTTCATCAAGGAGGTGAGGGAGGCGTGTCAGTTTCTGCGAACCACAGGAGCAACCTGGATCTCCAAGAGGAGAACTGCCATCCAAAATGGCGACAATGTGCCCAAAGACATCCTCACTCAGATCATCAAATCGGCTGGACAAGGTTGTTACTTGATTAATTGAAATTAGTTGGTGTCCATTTTGGCTGGCCGTTTTCCAGTCTCAAGTATGTGAGACAAAAGGAAATAAAGGCAGGAGGGTGACACAAGTACTGTCTTGTGACCTATGATGCTGTCACCATGTAGTGAGCTATGATGCAAACCACAAGGCTGTGGTTTGCAGCGAGTACAGAGATAACCCAAACCCAATTGACTGCAGATTCAGAGTCAGACAATAAATAATACAATACATATTTTTAGGTTTGTTGTTCATCTATAGAAGGACAAAATATTTAATTATGTTTTGCACAGGTTTAAGTGACCTTAGTCAGTGGTTCCTAGTACCTTCCAACGTGAAGCACATGAAGTCAATGAAGAATACCGTTTGATAGATTGTTTGATGGAGAAGTTTTATTGCAGAGGACGAGATAACTAAAGAAGACGAGGAGGTTATGTTGGATAACTTTGTGACATTCTTCATCGCGGGTGAGCCACAAAATATACGTGACTTTTCTGTTGTGTAGACATACATACAGTTGCTGTAACAAACATCTTGTTAAGAACTAACTTACCCATCCACTTGCTGAACTGCTTCTCCTTACATAAAACATTAATGCTATTGAGATATTCTCACTTTCAGGACAGGAAACAACAGCCAATCAGCTCGCATTCTGCATCATGGAACTGGCCAGACACCCTGACATCATGGAAAAGTAAGGGGCAACACAAGCAGCAATCAGCAGCACACTATGTTTAATTCATAATGTGGAGATTGATGTAGACATTCCTGTAACCTGTTTGGTTCACCAGAGTGCAGAAAGAGGTGGATGCTGTCATCGGAATGAAGCAGGAGATTAGCTATGAGGATTTGGGAGAGCTGATTTACCTCTCACAGGTACATCCCATAATAATGCTGAAGTCATGTACTTCTATGATCCTATCTTGTCTGATCTTATCGTCTTCTGTCAGGTGCTGAAGGAGACCCTGAGAATGTATGCCCCCGCTCCGGGAACTATTCGTAAGGTTCCAGATGACATGACCATCAGTGGTATTCACATACCTGCAGGCTCTGTATGCATGGTCAGTTGCTATAGTTTCCCTAGCAAGTTAGTCAAATATGTTGCAGCGACTTAAGGTGGCTGTAGGTAAGAGTCGAGAAGAGAGAGGGGAAAAGTGCGGAAGAGAATACGATTTTGAAACTAAACAGCCAAAGAAACGTCCGGCCCCTCTCCATTGAGAAGTGTTAGTACCTGTGATTGACAGGTGAGATGGATTCTGAGATGCCCTGATTGGAAATGAACCGGGACCGGTATACAATCTAAATTGGCTCATGCAGAGGCACGCACAGTCAACGTGTAACAGATATTCTCACAGTGCATTCCACACACTAATAGCTTACAGATGGACATGCCATTCCTAACAAATGACACTCAAATAACAGCTCTCAAATCATACGTATAATCACCTTTAATGAGCATAAGAGACGTGTAATTGATTAAAAGAAGTAGTGTAAAAAGTGTATCGTTGTGTATTTTACAGTTTGACTCTTATATTTGCGGGAGGATGGAGAAATTCTTCAAGGACCCACTGACGTTCGATCCGGACCGGTTTCATCCAGATGCACCCAAGTGAGCACCCAACATTACAACCAGCATGCATTGGTGGACTCCTAATGGTTAGAAATAGTTACATATACCAAATCAAGCTACTTTCATAGAATATTAATGTATGCATGGGGTCAGTCTTTCAACGTGAACTTCTATCTTTCCACATTCACTTCAGTTGACAGTCTTCAAGTAAGAAAGAGTGCTGTGTCTTAACTAACAGCTGTCTTCCTATAGGCCTTACTACTGTTATTACCCCTTCTCTCTTGGACCACGCGCCTGTCTGGGACAGAAGTTTGCACAGGTGGGTGACAGGTAGACCCACCAAACACGCTAACTCAGAAAAAGACAGACACACACGTTGAGCGGTGTGATTTCAGATGGAGGCTAAGGTGGTGATGGCCAAACTGCTGCAGAGGTTTGAGTTCAGCCTGGTACCAGGACAGTCCTTTGACATCCTGGACACTGGAACCCTCAGGCCCAAGAGTGGAGTCGTCTGCAACATTAAACACAGGAACAATCAGAAGATGTGAAACCAAAATATACTGGGTTTGATTCCTGATGTCCACAGCCTATCTGTAGGCATCCTTGAGCCAGATACCTAACCCCTGCTTGCTCCTTGATGATATTCTCATTCTTTATTTTTTCGCTTAAAGTAATTGACGCTGACCAGCCAGTCTAATTACGACATAAACGTTGTCCTTATAATTAATATATACTCACATAGCTTATGTGGCAGACAAGACTGCACACGCCACCTCAGTGGCTTTCTTTACAGGTTCCCCACGACACAGGAAGGTGGCAGAGAATCCGGTTTATTGTTAAAGTTGCATATGAAATGACAGCGCAGATTGTTAACCGTTCTAGTGCTCTCTCCCCAGTGTGTGTGGTGGTGGCTGGTTTAACCTGTGGGCCTTGATTAGACAATGGCCCAC
>OMKP01080150.1:0-14297 GCA_900302375.1 Bathygadus melanobranchus
CAGTGATCGAACATTATTCATAAGAGTCGGTTACGACAGCAACCACAGTTTTCAGTTGTGTCTTAGTGATCCGACAGTGATTTTTATTTATTTGTATTACATTGAATTCTTAGCATTAAGTTGGTATATATTGATTGGTAGATATATATATATATATCTATATATATCTATATATATATATATAGATCTATATATATGAGAAAGAGAGAGAGAGACTGGTCGTTTATTTCCTATGATTGTGTATGTTCTTCTCTCTCACCACCCATTCCACCCCAATCCAGCAGAGGGCACTTTGTCTGACCCCTACTCTCTACTATTTAGTAATTTAGAATACACTTTTATTCAGAGACTTGTGAGAGACAGTGAATTCAGGTACGTGTCATTTCAAGAGCAGGTAAGGGGTTGGCATCTTTCACAGGGATACCCAGGTTACACATTTGGGGTCAAACCCAGAGACTACAGCGACTGCAGGCCCTTATCATACCATTAAGAACTACAGAACTATTATGTAACAACTATCAACTATCTCCAGGAGTCTGCAGGCCCTGCACTTCGCCAATTCGCCACAAAAATGATGTAATTTCCTTTAATCAACATTAATAGTCACTAGAGCTCACTTCATATCCTCTTAGTTCACATTTTTCATAGGCCGGCCGTGGAAGACGACATTGGATCAGTTTCAGCCGAGTCATGTTATGAATAGTCAAGCATGGTGTTAAAGACGCAACCTTTGTTCGGCAGCCAAGGAAGCAAAAGATGATTGTGTTGGGGTCCTGTTGATGTTGAACTCAGAGTGCACAAAATCGCTGTGGTTGGAAGTCCCTTGGAGACTGATATTAACATTATCTTTGTACTTCATACAAAGAGAAAGAGAGAATGGTCCTGTGTAGCTCAACCAGTCGAGCATAAATGCTGTTTGTTTTTAAATGACCTGTTTACAATAAATGGTCACATAAAGCACTTGAATGTACAGCTTAAAAACCAATAAATGTGTCTGTGAGAATTATTGGCTTCCAAAAGATCTGACAATAAATAAATATATAATTATTTATTTTTTATGTGAAGCATGATGTTTTCCTCTTATCTTGAATCCCCAGCTTAGACGTACGAATGCCCTTATTACTGCAACATGTGTGCATACGTACAAGGTTTGTGATGGTGTGTTATGTCCTTTGGTTTTTAAAAGCTAAATGACTTTCCAAGACTATTCAATGTGTCACTATGGTATCAAGCAATTGTATCAGAAACACAATTTGGGGAAATTCAATAAATGTGGTTATTCCATTTGTTGTTTTGTAGTTTTTATAACCAAATCAAACCTCTCATCTTAAGTACTGACACATGGCCAACAGATATTGTTGAACTCTGCTAGCCAGTGATAATAGAGCCATTTTGCAATGCTATTCACTTAAATGTCTTGGTTTCTCTTACAAATTAGTTTGTTCAAATTATTAAACAATTTTGTATCGTTTAGTAAGACATATTATATCTCTCGTATCAATCTATTTACAGTGGCCCCATCAACTATAAAAATATGTTTTAGCAGGTTTGTTCTCTTCTCAGCTAGACATAACAACTTGTGGTCCTGTACTTTTCATGACACCAATTCAATAAATATTAATATTTGTATTCATGAGTTAAAAGACACACGCACAGACACTGCTAGCACTGAACCTGTACTTGTGTTGCTGTAGTGACCTAATAGCTTCGGTAGGGGCCTATTATAGCCGCTTTGTCTCTTTAAAACAGTCAAGTCAGTGTCATGTTTATAGATGTTGAAATCTGTTTGCCATAGGTTATGAATCCAGCAATTTCACCTCCCACAGCTCCTGCTCCCACAGCTTACAGATGCATTTGAAAATGTTTTTCAAACGCAACAAATTACTGTCACTGTCACAGCTTGCATGCAACGATTATTTTATTAATAGTGTTAGTCTCTCTCTCACCCTCCCTCCCTCACCCATCCGCCTGGCTCACCCTCACCCTGCTGCTGCAGCCGTCCTCGACGTACGTGACGTGACGTCGTTTCCTCTGTCCAACATGGCGCAGGCAGGTTGTTAATGGAAATCTAAGGGATTTACCCCACCTTATGTGTTTATTTATGTTTGTCTGTTAGGGGCACGGCGGCTGACATTTATCGAGGAACACGCCTTGTTTTAGCACGGCTGCGGACCTTGGGACACGTTTACATTTTCGCCCCATTTTCGGTGCGACATGTATGAGGGCAAAAAGACGAAAAACATGTTCCTTACCCGAGCTCTGGAAAAGATCCTAGCCGACAAGGAGGTAAAAAAGGCACACCATTCCCAGCTACGCAAAGCCTGCGAGGTGGCGTTGGGTAAGTTTACACGCTCGTACGGTATCATTCATTTGGACACGTCATGCCCTTACTGACATGTATGTGGTTGGCTTAACGTCGTTATAGTGCGTCGAAGTGTGTTGTGACAAACCGCCCTATTCGTTAGTTTTGACTGGGGGGGGGGATTGTCAGCGACAGCGAAACGTAGGATTTGGACACGGTGTAGGGAAATCATCCCTTTGAAAACACGGAAATGGTGCAAAACGGGTGGGTGGTTTGACTGTCCGCGCGTTGAAATAGGCCAGGAAGAAAGTTCTTGTAGGCCGGATCATTGCAGGCCGGTATATTTCTTGAAATAATCTTAGTTGTTTTTTTTATTTTAAACATATATTTATTCATATAGAGAAAGACTTATTTGGGTGTCCATCTGCGGCATGAGGTTGCGATGTCGGCGTGGCTTCCTGGTGGGTGTAGTGGTCTCTGGTGATGCGCCCATGCTCCGAACAAGAGAGTATTGAAGACATATTGCCTAGTCATGTGTGTGTGTCTGCCGCTTCCGAGTCATCTCCTGGTCTTATGTGTTGGTTCAAACTCGAAATCTAATACCGTGGTAACAATAAGGGACATTCGACCGCCGTCGTATATCATGGCAGGTGTAGTGCGCTGACAAAAAACGTTCTTCCTGCTTTCATCTTCTTTCATCTCTCGCTCTCTCTCCACCCCCCCCTCCCCCCTGTCTCTCTCATCTCTCTTATTCAAGAGATTTATTGACATGGGAAATAAACATTTACATTGCCAAAGCAGTTTATACATAGGTATATTCTCTCTCTCCCTCGCTCTCTCACATTGACTTTGTTAGTTCACATCGTGCATGCATGGACATCCCTACATATTTAATGACCAGATTGTTATAGAGCTTTGTCATACGATCATTTATCGCAGTAAAGGCTAGCCTTGAGCAAGGCGTGTACTGTTTCAACACAGAGGTGTGATGTTGCCAGATCTTTGACTGGCCTGGTCCAAGCTGGGGTCTGTTCTGCTATGGGAGTGATTTGACTCTCCCAGAAAAAAAGTGTTTTGTAGGGCAGCCAGAGACCCTACGTAGCCTGCCTGTGATGCCATCTCATCACTTGGAGACGTCCAGTTCGTCTATGTTGTTTCTGGCATTAAATACCAACCAAACCAGCCCTTATCCTATGTGTTTACTCCATTACCAGCAGAGCAGAAGAGATATGATGCCCCTGAAGTGAGGACAAACGTGGAAGGAGTGAAGCTCTGTGTTTAGGTTGCTTAAAATGCAGGATTAGTCAGGCAGGCTGGGAGTGTTCAAGGCCACAATACAATGCCCACCTATACACTTACTTTCTTCAGGAATTGTAAACCTGCAAATCTCGCAAGATAAGGCACACCTCCAATGGCAATATATTTGTGTTGGGGAGGAGAGGTGGGTAAGAAAATATACACAAAAATCAATTACTTATTGCTGCAGACAACAAACAATATCCTTTGTGTTGTTGTTTTTTAACTCATTAACTCGAATTGACACGTGTAACGCATACAGAGACGAAATGCAATCACAGGAAATCCATGCCGTAATCGGGCCAACTCCAACACAGTCGCAGCGCATATCAAAACAACTGGGTGACCTAGTACACTGAGTTACGTAATCTCCTTGGAGTGTGTGTACGGAGCTCAGAGCCATCTCTAAGAGAGGGGGGAGAGAGAGATAGATGCGGTGGATAGAGAGATAGGGAGGGAGAGAGAGAGCATGCCAGTGGCCCTGTCCTCTTACAAGAAAGACCCAACACATACATTCATTGATTAGATCTTCATGCCGGTTTGGTGGCCAGGCTTTACATTGCGTCACACCACAATATTTGCTCCTATGTATTTATTAAAAAATTCTCGCACTCTTTCACAATTGGCCCCCTTGACATTGTGTTATTTAGTTCCTCTTGCTAGTCATTGACTACAGTTCATATTCCTGTGGAGAGCAGTTGGCTGCGTTTGTCTGGCTGAAAATGCCAGGGAAGGGGTGGGTCGGTGGGTGCAGGGGAGGGCGGTGGGGATGATGAGGGTACCTTCCACGGGAGAGTAGTCCTCCCGGATACATTTATTTTCTTTCATTCTTTTTTTTTCTCCCAAAGAGGAGTGAAGAACAGGAAGAACCGTGGCCGGGGGTCGTGTTATCCTCTGTTGTTTTTTTATTGTAGGGCTGCCCTATCCTCGTGTCTGCTCTTTCAGATGAAGAGAGGCATAAAGGCCATTTGGAGAATTGCCTGTCGTGCTCTGATGGTGCAGCCTACTTTTGGTTTTTTAAAAGCCCCATTTCCATCCATTTCTGATCTGCCGAGTTTATATAGCTCTGCCACAGATGTTATAGTTGGAGGGGAACTTACTAAGTGGTGTGACGTGACATGAGGGATAGAGGGACAGTGATGTAGTGTAGTGGCTAAGGTCGTCAACTCCCAGCCAAAAGATACTGGGTTCAATCCCCAGTCTCCATCACCTTAATAGCCCCTACACACTACGCGACTTTCAAAGTCGTAAGTACTGCACTCACTGAACGACACGTCTTGTCATCGGGGGTCTTGAAGTCGTGGATTTCACACTACGCGCCTGATCGGACACAGGGGGTCACACATTACACTATGATTCTCCGACCAGTTTGTCTTTTCTCCAAACTACGTTTTCAGTCATGAAAATATGCGAGAACTGACACTTTCAAAATGGATGTCCACAAGTAGCGAGAGGTCCAAGTTGTGGCGGAAGAACAAGGATGAAAAGGAATAAAATATGGAGGTGAGAATGGTCGGATAGACCAGCAAGGATTGTCTGTTCTGCAGAGAGAGTTGGAGGGAAATAAATAATTGACCCCCCCCTGGGCTGTAGGTCGTTGCTACAGTCATTGCCAGTCGTAACACCTTTCACACTACACCATTTTTACTCCTCAAAAGGTCCAGATATTTAACCTGCTAGTTATCCTGCGAAGCATCAGCGAGCCTGTCGATCGTGTTGTGAGCAGTTCACAACTACACGGCTTCCGATTTTGGGCGTTTGTCTGCACCTCGTCAGCGACTGGAAAATCGGGCTAAAATCGTGTAGTGTGAATTCGGCAGATGCCTCCTGAGCTGCTCCTTACTATCATGTGCATTCACTGTCGCTTTTGATAAAAGTATCTGCTAAATAACAAAATACAATAGGAGAGTACAGATCACTTTGTCGGCTATGCCGGGGGATTATGTCACCCTGTATCAGGTAGTGTCTCTTGTGAGGTAGCTTGGCGTCAGAGCAGAGCAGAGAATCCGGTTGCACACAAGTTCCTGATGTCTTCTGTCCTTGGTTTTTACTCTTCCACATTTACCTGAACGCTTGTGTTCTTTTGTACGTGCTCTGGGCAAAAAGCTGGAAAGAAAAACACCAGTCTGTTTGAAAAAGAGCTGGACAAACAGTTTGTCTTAGCAGTACTCAGAGGCCATGTCATTCATTCAGATTTTCATTCAAAATTCAGAAAAGTGGAGCAACGTACGTAAGGCCTGGGAAAATATAACATTCTGACTAGAGCCTTTATCACAATTAAGGCCCATTCATGCTCAACGTTAAATATGGTTGACACTGTGCAGCGCCCTCTCTGGATGTATTGCTCAACATCCATGCCAACATAAAGGATGGGTTTTTCAAGGGCCAATGCCGATATTTAGAGAGCAGGGCGGCCGATGGCCGATATGTAATGCAACTTTTTTTTCCTCCCACCACTGACGTCACCCACCACTGACATCTTCCCGTTCACAGTTCAAAATATCTTTACAATAGCAAAATTGACGCAAGGGGGAATGCTAATGTTGTTCCACAGCAGCTACACTGACAAGGCTTCACACATTGATCGACCTTGTGAGCGCAGGCGTCAGCCGATGCCAATTATCTCAAGATGCCAGATATCGGCCCGATTAATCGGTCAACTACCATTTACACACTACCATGTGTAATTCCAGGTCATGATGTCGTCGTTTTGCGAAACTTCCAAACAGAGTTTTGAAACATCTCCACCCTTTTTAAAAACTTTGTTTTTAGTGACCTGAAACGTTTTAGAAATAACCGTATGTGTGGACAAGGCCTTATGTTCAGTGAGCTGCTTTGTTTATTTGGATGGCAGGGGGAGTGGTTTTTCTCTGGTGGCTTGTTTGTTGTACTAGCGTTTGCTGTTTGTGGCCTCTTGTTTGCATCTTTCTTCAGGCACTGTACTCCTGTTGTTCAAAGAGAAAAAGATCTATGGCGATGTCATTAAAGTCGAATGGTGTATGTACAGCGCTTTGTGGTGACTTGTTCATAGAAATGAAGGTCCTAAAAGACGTATTCCAGAGTAGGGGTGGGAATCAGAGTGACTCACGATATGTTACTATCACGATATGTTGCCCACAATAACGATGGTATCACGATACAGCGATGAGCTCCCGACCGATGTCAGGACAGTACAGTCACTAATCAACTTCTGCAAGAGACTCAAGACTCAACTATTCAGAGTTCATCTGGACTCTGCATAGCTTCTTACCCCCCCGCCCCCACACCTCTCCTCCCTAACCCTCTCCCACTTACTCGAACAGGGCTTGAATCCCATCCCCTTCTGGATCCCTAGCACTTATATGTTTGTACGTCCTGGCACTTAAAAATTGTACTTGCATTATGTAGCATCCTGTATGTTTGTACATCCCAGCACTTAAAATAGTACTTAGCATTATGTAGTTTAATATCCTGGCTACCTTGCTGTTTTACAGCAAGGGGTCAACCTAGCAATTATGAGCTTGAAACTTGTTCTATTAACCTAACAATCATGAGTGCTTGGAACTTGTTCTATTCAAATCTTACTGTACCGTCAGCAATATATAGTTGTTTCCCTCTTTTGACAAATGTACTTAGTCGCTTTGGATAAAAGGGTCTGCCAAATGCCCTAAATGTAAACAATTAATATACGATACATCACAATATATGTGTAACTGAAGAAGCAAAAGGCAGGAATTAAGAGTAATAATAACTTTTGACTTGAAAAATGACGGTGCCATTTTCCCCTCTGAGTTATTCATCTTCTTCATCTCCCGGTCACTTCACCCATCATTCATGTAAGCACCACCACGGGGAGTCATGAAGTAGTGACTCAAAATGGTAACAGGCTTAATGATTTGATAAAAATGTATTGAGAACGTATCACAAGAGGAAGTATCACAATATATTCCAGTATCGATATTTTGTCCTACCCCTATTCCAGAGGCGGTAGGTGTTGTTCTTGAAGCAGGTTATCACAAGCATAAGAGAAACACAATGTTATCTAAACATCAGATGTAATCAGTCTAAAGGGCAAGCCGACCCTTTTAATTTAGTGATTTGCTGTGCTGCACACTTTCACAGGTACTTTGTTAAGCCCAATACACATGTCCAATGCAATACAGTGGAACATAGCTAGTAAAACAAACAGGTCTACTCGTGTAACTTTAGTGTGACTCTTGTTAGAAGGTTGAACAGGCCCTCTTCAAAACTGAATTTCTTTACAAACTCAGTGGGACAATTTTGTCAATGTTGACATATTATTAATGTGCACACAAAGATCCATCTGTATCAAATTTGCGTTTAAAACCAGGCTTTCAAGTTATAGATGTTTGATTATGGGGGAGGGGGGGGTGTGTTGAAGACCAAGCCTGGAGGGACTTCAAAATCCTGTAATTGATGCCAATGTGTGTGAGGTTTGGTCAGACTGAAAAATTAACTTCTGGTCATTAAGCACAAATAACTACACACCAAGGTTTCAGCCTCTTCAATTAAATGTTATTGTTTGAAAAGGACCCCCCCGTAAATGTCAATCACACGCACATAAGCCAAGTTTATATCATATTTGTAGTCTCCTTACTTGCTGTGAAGTGCTAGTTAGTAACAAAGACTCCACGTCTTCCATGTGCGTGCCAAATCCTTTCTTTTCTCCCCTGATGCATTAGAGGAGCCATCTAATCTTGGTGCTTTCCCTCCTCTGCGGCACATCTAGAGCCTGACAAGTCTGACAAGGAATTGGCCAAGGATTGTACTGAAGGCGGAGGGTGTAAGCAAAGGGAGTGTAAACTGTGTCCACACCATCACGTAATTCATCAGGGTTGTGGAGATATTCAGGTAGTAGGGGTTAGGCATCTTGCTCCAGGGTGCCTTCAGCAGGTAAAATTGGGCCCTTGCCTGTCTTTTTCCTATGTTATTAATGTATAAGCTATTAAATAATGTTTAGGATATTAATAGGCCTGTAACCAATGCATATGAATGCAATGAATACCATTACATGGAATTGTATACATACACACACATGTCCCCTTAACATCTGAATAGTAAACGCTTTAGTGTAAATCGGCTGCAGTCGAGGGTGGCTACTGTTGGGGTCCAGTTCATGTTTGCTGTGATTGGTTTGCTCTCCCGGCAAGTACGTCCACCCAGCGAGTAATGGAGAAATGAGGAGCGTTGGAATAAATTGGACCCTGTACTCTTAAGGGGCACATTAATTGCTGGTGACCAGCAGGTTAACCGTTACAGCATTCAGGTAATGAGGAGCCAAGCTGTACAGCGTCTCTGCAGCCAGTGCCCAGGGTCCTCAAAGTGAGCATCACCTTATTTTATCATAGGCAGTAGTTGTAGAATACGTCTGTCTTCATCATTTTTAGGGTTAGGCACTACAAGGCTTGGTAGCTTTTCTGCACTTCTTGACATCATACTGAGCAGGGACATTGCTGCTAAATGAATTACACCACAGAGGAGAGTAATGGATCATGAAATCCATCCATCTAGCTCTCTCTCTCTCTCTCTCTCTCTCTCTCTCTGTCTCTCTGTCTCTCTCTCTCTCTCTCTCTCTCATTGTCTTCCAGCCGTCCACAATGTGTTTATCTGACCATTTGTATTCTCCTGAAGGGATCTGGCAACGGAAATATAGAAACACCAGAGAAGAAGAAACTAGACCATAAACTATTTTGGAGAAACCAAATAGGATAAATCCGATTCTTTCACAAGATGGATTGTGGGGGGGTGGATAGTGTAGTGATCGAGGTGTTTGACTCCTAGCCAAAAGGTTATGGTGTATATCAATATTATGTCGATATCATTATATGAGACTAGATATCGTCTTTCGATTTTGTCGTAATATGACATCAGTGTTGTCTTTTCCTTGGTTTTAAAGGCTGTGTACAGTAAAGTGATGTAATTTTGCAAACTTACCAGACTGTTTGAGCTGTTCTATTATTTGCACAAAAGTTCTTAATAAAATGAGTAAATACTTTTCATTTGTCGATGTGGAGTGTGTATGGTTGGCCTGAGTCTGGCTGGGTGAGGCTACACACCTGTGGTGTATTGGCTAATCAAGGCCCACAGGTTAAACCAGCCACCACCACACATACTCAAAAAGAGCGGTAGCATGTACCACCTGCTCTGTCTACAATCTGTCTACCAACTCTGCAATAAAGCCGTTTATTGCAGTTTGTGGATGTAGCCCCAGACTCTAAGTGAGGGCCAAGTGAGGCTGCTTAAACCAGCCACCAACCACACACACAACACAGTCAAGTATTTAATTCAGACAGGAGTATACAAAAATAGGCTTTACTATGTGTTTATACAGACTATTTATTAAATTACCAAAACACATGCTATATCATGATATACATCATTATTGAGATATTAAATGACCTATATTGGGATAGAAGATTTTGGTCATATCGCTCAGCCCTACTGTGATCATTGAAGCCTCTGACTTCTTCTTTAAGGCTCCTTCTTCTTCTCCTCCTCATCATCATTCCTCATCTCTTCCAAATCCTGTATTGTTATTAAATGGCAAAAGGTAAATGGATTGCATTTATATAGCGCTTTTATCCAAAGCACTTTACATTGCCTCACATTCACCCATTCATACACCGACGGCG
Organism: Bathygadus melanobranchus; assembly: GCA_900302375.1. Lineage (NCBI taxonomy): Eukaryota > Metazoa > Chordata > Actinopteri > Gadiformes > Macrouridae > Bathygadus > Bathygadus melanobranchus. The sequence continues at coordinate 10,231 of OMKP01080150.1, forward strand.
GTGTCAACCATGCAAGCCAACAGCCAGCTGGTCGGGAGCAGTTAGGGTTAGGTGTCTTGCTCAGGGGGAGCCAGGGATCGAACCAGCAACCTTCCAGTTGCCAGACAACCGCTCTACCTCCTGAAGCCACTGCCGCCCACAATTCATTTTTTATTTGTGCAGCACTGCACCAATGTCGGTCCAAGTGGACCACTTTTGTAAGAGGCTACATGCGTGCCACCACTGCTGTCCACGGAGAATGTAATAAAATCTCTTGTTTTCAACAGCTAAAGGTTAACGGCTGAGTAAGCGTGTGCGTGTTTTTTTGGTCACTTTTTCAATTTAGCCGTGAGGGCTGCTGAATAAAGAAACTATAAGAGCCTTCTGATTAGGCAGAGGCTTATGCAAGTGTAAATTAAGGGGTGCCTGGACCCCCCACACACACACTCATGATTGGGTAGCCCAGACAACCTCTGGCAGTATTTCCGACCTCCCCTCCAAATGTAATTACTGCTGTGCAACCTTTCCTTTCATCCAGGACAATGGAAATGTCAGGGGTCTGATTTTTCTCAGGCTCTGTGTGGCACAAACGCCCGCCCTCTGGTTATCTGTGTTTGGTAAGAGGCCTACGGCGACGCACACACACACACACACACACACACACACACACACATGTTGTGCCTCATGGAACCCATGGTGAATGCAGATCAGCGGGATGTTAGAAGTGGAAATGGAAACCACAAGTTTTCAGCCCCACACTCAGGTGCTGGAGGTCTGAGTGAGACATTGACCCAGAACTCCTGTGTGGGTGGGGGTCTGGGCGTGTGGGTGTTTTTTTCTTTCATTTCTTCCTTGCTTCGTTCCCTCCTTCCTGCCTGCGTCCGTCTGCCTTCCAGCAGATAAGCAGCCCCAGGAGGACTCACTATAGGGCTGATTTCATAGTGGATTCACCGTTTTCACTATAGAATATCATAAATAATGGCTAACTGCCCACAAGTCACCAGAGGCCAAGGTGATCTCTTCAATGTGCTTGCGTTGTCTGACCAGCAGCCAAGAAAAACTGGTATTATATTGAATTGATTTTCCATAGAGCAGGGCCCCCTTCAGGAGGCTAATATCGAAGATTCCTTCGCTCCTTTTCCAATCATGACTTTTATTTACTTTATCATGCCTGGTAAAATATTGGATTGTGTAACCTTTAACCCTCTCCACTTCTTGGGCAACAGCTCTGGTGGACAATCCTGTAGTCAGAAGGCCAATTGCAAGCTCCCTCAAAATCTGTGGCATTGTGTTGTGTAATAACACTACACATTTTAGAGTGGCCAATGTGATCAGCGCTAGGCACACCTGTAATATTAATCATGCTTGATTAATCATTCTGTTTAATCAGCATCTCGATATGCCACTCCTGTCAGGTGGATGGATTATCTTTGCAAAGGAGAACTTACACAGATTTAATAAATTTGTGCTCAAGGTTTGAGAGAAATAAGTTTTTTTGTGTGCATAGAAAAAGTCTTGCAAGTGTTGCATCTGACTGTTTTAGTTGAGTATAGATGCCGTACATGCCGCTACTCAACACCAAACCATATTAGCTGTGACTTACCCATCACTGAATTCATCACATATCAAAGGCAGCATCCAAAGCTGCATGCTGCTTAGCGAAACCTCCACTCAAACACCTGACAGTCAGGGGCCTAGCTGGCCATGCTGCAGCCTTTCTGATATCGGCTGTCCAGAGTGTCATGTCACCGTGAGGTTCTGCCTGTAAGCAGCTGGGAGAGAGAGGGAGAGAGGTCGAGGGAGAGAGATATGGAGAGGGGGAGATGGAGTGTTGATTTGTGTTTCCATTGCCAGTTTAAACATGCTGAGTTGTGCCCTGCCCGAGATTTGTCTCCAAGCGTCCTATAAAAACAAGTGTGGGTTGTAGAATTTGGTCTTTTGCTATTGTGTCTTCTTAGCCACTGACATATGACTTTTACTTTTATTATTTCTGAATTAAACATTTGACATTTTCTCTTTAATCTTTAAGAAATACTTGAATGTGTTTTCCACCATCTTCAATGTGATTGTCAAGAGCTCAGTTACCTTGGTGAGTTGATGAACGGAAAGTAGCGGAGCGTTTACCTTCTGCCGTAGGTGAAACCTTTCGTTATACTTAGAGCTTCCCATTCCCCTGTTTTCTGGGCCAAAGCACAGATGGTGTTGAAATGTGACCAATGAGGTTCAAATGTAACCAATGGGTGTTCCAAATGTGACCTAAACGTTTCCCACACAGTTTACAGGTGGCTCACTTTTTGGTCCATCTCCGGTCCCATCACAACCCTAAGCGTTGAGCACAAGAGTTCTGGGGTTATAAATAGATCCTTGACTTGGCTGTTATGGAGTGGAGCAGTATCCAAACTTTCGCTTAAACTGTTACTCAAACTGCTTCAGGGTTTGAAATGGAGATAGTCCTTCTAAGCCCCGTGGCTGGTCTGTCATTTTATCAATGTGTGTGTGTGTGTGTGTGCGTCATCTGATGCTCGCTGAGGTTGTTATGCTGTTCTCCCTCAGAACAACATCTCCCTCCCATGGGACACACGCAGACACGCAAGAACACACACACGCAGACACACATGCAGACATACAAGAACACAGACAGACAGACAGACACAGACAAGAAAGAACACACACACACACACACAGACTGACAAGAACACACACACACACACAAGAACACAGACACACACTAGAGCCGTGGTTCTGTGGGCAGTGACCCGTCCCTCTCCACCTCCGGACGCGCTGCTGGTTTTGACTGATTTCTCAGCCTCGGAACCGTTGTTGCTGAACTGATTTCCCAGCAGAGGTGTAGTGCGGCTCGGTTTCCCCCTGGCCCGTCCTGGTCTTTAGCTCATGTATTTTTTACAGGCGTCCCGGTTGTCGTGTGGGTGTCAGGTAGCTCTGCTCCACTGTAGGGCACTGACTACTCTTTTGTTGGGTGAAAACAAGCCGGGCTACAGCACCTGTGCCTTCGTTTTTTGAATGCCCCCCACTCAATGGCAATGACAATGACACTGTATTTCTACTGTTATACGATATATAATGTAATGAAAGTACAGTATAAACACATTTAGTGAACCTTTTTGAAAATACTCGCAACATGATCCACATGTGACATGTTAAGTTCTTGTAGAATATTCTGTGTGCCAGAGGATTTCTGTTTCTCTTCGTACAGATAGAGGACAGCGGTCATTGTATACGCGGCCGTCCTAATTGGTTGGTAGGAACGTTGCTGGGACAATGTGCTTCTCTATCCATCTGTGTGTGGTGGTATGTGCTCACACATGCAGCCAATCTCTCTCTCTCTCTCTCTCTCTCTCTCTGTTTATGCTTCACTATGTCAACCACGTTATGCTAACTCCAGCGGAGGGAAATGATTAGCCAGCTTTTGCACTTTTAGTTTTACCAGGTTAGGAAATGGCGACCCTGACAACCTGCAGGTGTGCAGGAGTTTAGAAGGAAGTCGTCATCATAACTTACCATAATTGGCCAGCTGTGTGTTTGAGCGTTACTATTTACTTTTGGTCATTTAGCAGAACAAATGAATCCAAAGCAACATAAAGTGAATTTGCATATCATATATTTACATGTGTCATTTAAGAGCAAACGGGCTAGGCGTCTGACTCCTACAGGATGCCTACAAGTAGGCTACAGCTGGTCGTTGGGTGTAGAACCTAGCACCTTTTTGGGAGTCAAACATCATAAGAACCCACGACGCTATCCTGCCCCACCATTTGTCCGGTTAGCATTCAAGGAAGCCGTGTGCTCCCCACTCGGTGTCCCGGGGTACTGTCAGAGTAGATGTGATCAAGGGAGGAGGTAAATCGTCACCCCATACAGCGGTGGACACATTTAGTTCCCCGTCGTCAGTCACCGCTGGCGGCTGCAAGTGCGCGTCAGGCAGGTGAAGAAGGAGAACCTTGGCAGGGAACCGAACACAAGCCACTGAAAGGAGTGGGTGAGTCGGGTGGGTCTGTGTTTTTTTTTGTTTGTAGGCCCCCTCCATTCTATTCTGAGGTCCACAATGGCCCCGCTTTATCTCTGCCTCT
>OMKP01080155.1:0-19328 GCA_900302375.1 Bathygadus melanobranchus
GGACATCCACACGGAATTGTCCTGTCCAGCGCTGGCGCAGCAGACGCAGTACAGCGGAGAGGAGTTTAAGAGGGACGGCCTTCATATGCGGCACAATTCGTCTTAATAAAAGTGTCTCGGTTCCCGCTGAAGACGGTGTGTGTGTGTGTGTGTGTGTCCCCCAGCTGTGAGCGTTTTATGCCATTAGTATCAGCCTTGGCTGTGAAGTGAATTTATTAAACGCTCTGAAAATGTTCTCCGTGCTTTAGCCACAACACAAGTCTTCACCCGTGTCTCCGTGAGCATGCCCGTGCCTATACCACGCTTGTGTGTGTGTGTGTGTGTGTGTTCATATATGCATGTGTATGTGCAAGCATTCATTTGAAAAAAAAAGAAAAGAAAGATTTAAAGGCGGGACTCACTGTCTGTTGCCATGCTGCCATTGGGCAGGGAGCCCAGATCAACAACCAGACCGTCCAGACACACGGTGAGCTCGCCTCCTGCTACAACTGAGCCTTTGTTCTCCGTCTGCAGGGCCAGACTCAGCTGCACATTCTCCACTGGAAGGGTGGGGGGATATGAAACAGTGACAAGAGACGCGCGCGCACACACACACACACACACGCACGCGCACACGCGCACACACACACGCACACACACACACACACACACGAGAGTGAGTGGTTAAGTGCATGATGTAAATTGAAGGGGGGGGACTTTTCATTAAAACAACTTATTCAACACACATTTCAAGTATTAGCTACAGGGAAATTCCCATTAGTCGCTGCAATCTCTATTAAAAATGTTCGGCCAATAGAGTCGGCCAATTGCCGCTCGATAACAGCGGGCGTCCGCGAGGAAGAGATCAGATGTCCTTTGTAGCGTTTGTTTTAATTAACCAATCAAGAGTGTTAACGCAGCCTAATAAGACACTTCGTTAAAAATACTAAATACAAAGCACGTGAACAAACGCAATGAATTAAAAGGCCCGAGTTAAATGCTGAGGCGTCAGCACTCCCCGTGTTCAGATCATCCCTCGCATACATGAGGAAAGCTCCACGTTTTCGACCCCACAATGAAAGCTTTTTTCGACCGGAAAACACACACACACACACACACACACACACACTCACCGCTGTGTACAGCTACTGGGTGTAACCGTGCTAATCTGGGCTGTCTGTGTGGCTTTAAAGCAGCAGAAGAGCTGTGCATTAAGTGGCGTTAAAGAATCGCAGGCTGTAAGCAGAGGCCTGGTACAAAAATAAAGAGCTAGTTCATAAACGAAAAAGTCAACCAAAAAAAACCCCCAATTCAGTCTCACAACAAGCCAAGCCCTGGAATGAGAACGTATTATTGGGAAGGGGGTCGGGTGGAAAGGTTAGTTAAACTGGTGTCACGTCATGTGTGACACCAGTAAAAATATGGAGGGAGAGAGAGAACTTAGAACGGCCAGGAGAAGGAGTGGAAAATACACAGAGAGGAGGAAGAGAATGAACGAAAGAAAGAAGGGGATGGGGATCATGGGGATCTTGTGAAGATAAATAGGGTTGAAGGTCAGAGAGTGAGCGTGTGTGCGGGTGCGTGTGTGTGTGTGCGTGTGTGTGTGTGTGTGCATGCGCAGGGCCTTACTTTTGCCATGGTGGGTGTGCAGTGTGTCCAGCAGGTCTATGGTGGCGCTGCCCAGTAGCTCCTTCCTCAGCGTGTGGCAGCTCCACAGCTTCAGGTCCAGCCGACTCTGAGGGGTCACGTTGCTACGCAGCGGCAAGAGCAAAACACAGGTCAGAGAGCTAATGGGAAGATGCCATTCACATGTTATTGTGGAACGCACCTCAACCGCTACAACGACACCAGTAACAACATGCCTAGCAAGAATCATAACATGAATCGATAATACTTCATATGTTAATTAACTTTCTCACAAAGATCACATTCACACTACCACTATACTGAATATTATACTTATAATATAATCATATAATGTATAATAATCGTCTAGTGTCTACAGCATATACTAATATATATAGATACATTTACTTATTCCAGCATATAACTTGGACACACAAAGTGCAAGGTTTGGCGGTCATGTTTTGTAACGGTCGCTTACAGGGTGAGGTCCTCGTTCCACTGGAGCTCCAGGTGTCCGCTGCGTTTGCCCGTTTTCTTGGTCTCGCTGGACAGGCCGTCGGCCGTCACCTCCACGAAGGAGTTGAGGCGCGAGCCACGGTTGGGCAGCTTGGGGGACTGAGGCTTGGCCGAGACCACTGTGGAAGGGAAGGGAATCAACACACACACACATATATATATATATTAAAAAAACATTAAATAAATAACCAAGTATAATAACATAATGATCCGGTCCAATACGATGGCAAATATCATTATTGACAATATTAGTTAAACGAGGAGGAGGTAAAACTTGTATTCAAACGGCCATGTTTGCCTGTTCAGAATCTCTTTGTAGCCAGACTGTAACGACCCACTGGATGCCTCTATCTTCATCTTATTTTCGACAGCAATTGATATTTTAGCACGTTGGTGTAATGGTGGGGAAATAAACAGGTAAGCGCCACATCGCCCCCTAGCTGAGATGAGAAAAACATCAGGAGGAACTTGACTTTTCCTTAAGGGGATTGTTTACGAACATGCAGTCTATTTCAGACGATGCACGGCATCAACAGACGATTCCCTGCAATCCAATAATAGACGACAATTCACAGAAAGTAAGAGAAAGAAAGCAGTGTCATTCTGTAAATGTGCTAAATCAATGGCAGACCCGTGGTGGATGGCGTTGTGGTTATCATGGGCTTGACTGAGAGCCGTGTTGTGAAGCTCCAATGTTCTCTCCAGGAATAAAAACGTCGACGGTCTGAAGCACATGCATTTAAAGCCTGTCTCACAGCCTTGGGTCCGACGGGCAAAGTGACAAAAGTGGTCAAATCATCCTGAGGCCCACGTCTTGTCTCTTGTTGGCAAACATTTTACTACTTTTAACTATGACTATTAAAAACTGAAGTCTGCAATCTTGTAGCCCATAAAATTTCGGTCAAACAACAGGCAATTCTATGTCAGGGAAGTAGGGCACCAAAAAAAAAAGGAAAAAAAAGGTTGTAGGTGAAACGATTCAAGTATGACGTGTGTGTTTGGTTTATCGTGCTCCTTATGTAACAACCTAGTGGAGAAGAGATCTGCCACGACAAATGATCATTATATTTATAACGCAGTTGTATTTTCTAGTCTTCGGACGTACCAGACAGGTAAGGACTGCCAGAGGATGTGACAATAAGCCAGAACACTGCAGACGTTCCCATAGCGAGCAACTGAAGGTCGAGACTAAATGCAGTAAGTGACAAGTGACCCAGCAAGGTGTAATGCCCCGAGCACTCAGTTTCGATCCACGCGTCAAAAAAGCCCATAGACCTTGAAAACAAATACTTGGGCAACCAACTAAGTGATCATTCTAAACGCTAAACTGGAAAACAAGCGGCTAAATCAGAGAGGAAACGCATTAAGATTGCGCTCTTGTGAGCAAAGCCTTGAGTCTGTTCCAACTCCTTTTTTTTTGTAATTTGTGTAATGGATTTCTGAAGTATCGTTACAAGCAGGAGTGGGGTTTTATTGCTGTAATCATGGACTGGACTGAGTAATCAAATGCCTTTTGTGGCATTGGGTAATGATTTGGACAGCCTGCCAGACCAAGTCACCCGTGACATGGACTATTGTGTTGAGAGTTGTACTCCTTGTGAACAGTTAGTTTTCATGGCAATAAACCATGGGTGAAAATGGAGGGATACTAATTGATATGAAAAAAGGAAAAAAGGCTAGATTTTAAGCGGTGACAAAGAACAAAAAACAAGCCAATAAGGATATAAGATACTAATAAGATAACGGTTATATGGAATGATGGAATGGACTAGGCGACCGGTATAAAAACCACAAGAGATTAAACCAAGACTAAGAATACCATGAATAAACAGTCAACGTTGTTTTGTAATGTGAATTATTCAACTGATGCATGTTCAAAGTATGTCACTACAGTAGGCTGTATACAGCTTCACCTTTCTTCAAAATATACTATACAATGGATATACTATTATAATATATGTTTAGTTACTTCTATCACCAATACAAAAATACTGTCTGGTGAACGCTAGATGGCTTCACCTCGTCTCGCAGAGCCAGACTTTCCATTGTGACGTAGTACAAATGAACCGACTAGGCTTCAACCAATAAAAGCACTAAAATTCCCTGATCCATCACATTTCCTGGCGCGATAGATGATGGCTTTTGAAGCTGGACACAAACGCACATTTTTCACGTCAAACCTATCCAAGATTGAGTGAACTCCTTCCTCAGGTTTGAAATCAGCTGTTGTGAAGCGGGAAAATCAAGCCACTTCAAGGAAGAGTCGTCTGAGTCATTGTTCTGGTTTACGCTTAAACAGATCCTAACCTGCTCCTTGAAACAGGGCCCAGGTGTACAATAGCGATTCCAGTAGATGATAGAAACTGGACCAACAAGCTAATTAAAAGCTTTTGCTACAGTTCCATCCATCATGTTAATACTAGCTTAGAATAAAATAGTAAAAAATATATTACAAAAAAAAATCGAGCCTGGCCATTTCTTCTTTTCATCATTAATATGCCTTCCCAGTAACTGTAGCAGTGCATCTTTATTAGACGTGAGAGAAACAGGAAGGATGGTTACCTTTCAAGGTCAGTTGAGACTTCTCAGTGGTCTGGGCACTGCCAGGTCTGGTCACACTGGCAGCTGCCATTGCATCACAGCTCTTAAAACAGCGCAGATGACAAGACACCCATGCACAGTTAAACACAGATTAGCACAGATACACACTGATGAGCATTTATGCATGTAGTGACTTGCATACAGCATATGTAAACATGTCGTAAAAAGACACGCAAACACATACATTGTGCTGCAGTTATGAAAAGGAGCCACAGTATATCAGCGTTCACTATGACAGGAAATCATAAAATATGTGAAAATCATGTAATAGTTGTGTGTGGCATCATAGAAAAATAAGAATCCGTCTTTAGAATAATGAAAACATCGCAGAGATGAAAATGCATACGATACGATGAACATAAACGATGACCTCCGTGGAAACTGCAGTGTATTTATTTACATAGGAATGTCTTAATCGAGTGACATATTAAAGACGACGGAACCGGTAAGATTGCCAACATTAGTCAATGCAAGCACCATCATGTCAGTGCGCCGTCACCATAAATATGACAGATGTTTGGTGCCTACATCTGAATCAACGCTACACCCTTCAAAATGAAGTCGCGAATCCCGATAAGATAAACGCGAACAACGCGGTGAATTCACCTGCCAACTTGTGAACGGGTTGTCGTGCTGCAGACAATGCTCTGTTTCTAATGAAGAGACCAAAACAAAAGGCACGTCCAACCACAACCCATGTCAACAAGCTCACTTGGCAGCATCATTTGCGCAATACAAAAGATCTGTTTTGTTTTTTTACAGATCTATTCAATATTTTGGTACGCGTCTTGATTTGTATCGCCTCCATATTTAAATAACCTTTCCTGCGTACTGGTTACTAACATGGATGATGGTGATCAGGGCATTTAACCTTACATGCTACACAGATAAAGCTAACCGCTAGCCAACTGCCTCCTGGGCTTCTGACAAAAGGACGCAATGGTAAAACCCACCACTAGCCATGGTCACGAAATATGAATATATCAACAATTGTAGGTTACCTCTGCGAAGATATGACAATTATTGCCACTGACAAAGAGGCCTATAGGTTATTTTTTATTCGTACCTTGTTTAGCTGTGATCCGCTGATGTCGCTAGTTAACTTTCATTTCCGCCTCAATGACAGTACCACGTGACATGCGGTAATCTGTGGCGCAATGGATCACGGATAAGATCAATAATAAAAATAGACTATGGCCATAACAGAGACACTTTAATATAAACAGAATACATAACACACACTAAACAAACCAACGTGACGCTTTTCACTGTATTAATGATTAACTGTACTTAGATTGTCAGGGATGTTTTCATTGCAATGAAATGTTCTCAATAATGTATTATCAAAAACAGAATAAAATAGACTAAGTGATAGATTAGTACGACAGCTAAATTATCAACACACGACAAACTAACAAACGTTGACATGCTTAACAGGTCCATGTGTGAACTTATTTGACCATTAGATAATACACTTCTGAAATGTCCTAATGGGTCATGTAATGAGACGAGTTAGATGACTAAACTGAGCCCCTTGGATCACATGCAGGGAACAAACAAAGCAGCAGCCTTGTTGTCTGTGTCTGACTCACACCACTTTCCAAACAAACAACCTGTCCTGAATTTCAGTCCACTTTTGCGCGCACACACACACACGCGCGCGCGGCAATCAGGTAACAGTCAGGGTGGTGTAGATGCTGTGTTGACTGAGGACGACGATGGCGAGAGCTGCTGTTGGCGGTGACGATGAAGGCCAATGTAGTGGTCGTGAAAGTACATGGTCACTGCCAGGGGAGGTCCCAGCAACAGACACAGCCACACCAAGCCGTTGCCATAGTTACCCTGGAAATATCCTCCGAGGAAAACGGTGACCAGAAGCTAGAAGTGGAGACAATGCGTTAATGGCTGAAACACTCTCGTTGGAAAATGGAAAATGTGCCGCCTCATTTCCCCATTACCATCATTATTAACTATATTTCCAGTTTCTTCTTCCTTGCTTTTATTGTGTGGCATCTTTTAAAAATATTGTATTTTCTTATGAGTAGCAGGCTCAACGTTCCCGTCTAATGGCATGTGCTCTTTGCATTTTACCTCTATATGAAAACAGAAAACTATGTTGCTCTCTCACCTCAAACACCATGGTGAGAAAGATCCACATTCGACAGCTGTGTAGAGGTAGCGCAATCACATACTGTATTAAAAAAAAGGCACTTAGTCAATCTATTCCATTTCCTGTTGTATAGTGTTGCCCATTCAAAAAAGAAGGAGAAGGTTCTAGGCAGAAAGCTGTCCATATATGGACATTTGTTGATTCTAGTCAAATGCGTTGTGCAGAAGCAGCGGGGGTGTACCTCACAGAGAACGGTGGACAACAGGAAGATCAATAACTCTGCTTGCCAGGGGCACAAATTTCCCTCCACCAGCCGCGTGTACATATGTCTCGATGCGTAGGAAGATAATAAATATTGCAATTAAAATCTTAAAATAAATATCGAATACACCCCAATAAAAAGATGAGCATCATAATACATAGAAGGCTAGCTAAACAATAGCCTAGTGTCCTGTGTACCTGTGGCACCATTTCTGAAAGGGAATGTTCCAGTTCCTCCAGAGGGTAATCAGAGACGTGGCGTTCCTGTACACATGACACGTTAGCCTTGATAGTGCGCTGCCTTACGTGCTAAACAAAGATGCTGGAACTGAATACAAAAGGGGAGGCTGACTGACCACCAGTCTCCATAGAAATGCCGGTCCCCAAAGCGCAGGACCTCGGCACACAAGTTGAGGTAGGAATGACACAAGAAGAACAGCAGAAGCCACAGGAAATGGGTTGGTGCCTGTCGGGTGAGGTATTAGTGTGTCACTGCTGCCAGCATTTTGGATTTAATAGCTTTTTCTTCCGTTTTGGTGACACTGTTCTGTTCTTATGTGGCTTTCCCCAACATGCTGTCTTTAAAAACAACACCTTTTTGTCTAAAAGCGTTATGCATCATCCACATGAAATTGGAGAAAAGTTGTATTTGTATCTTTTGTAACTGAAAAACAGATTGTTTTTAAATACATACATAACTGAAATTACAAAACGCTCGGGAGCTACTGGAAATAATAATAACACTACAAAAGACTTACCACAAGTCCAACCAAGTGCTCTACTCTCATTGTGAAGTCCATGTTCTATGATAAAAGAGAAGTTTATGATATGATGTCATGAAAATATATCCTATAACCAGCAAAGGATTTTATGGCTGTTAACACTTACGGAGAATGAGTTTTCTGACCTCTGGAAGATGGGCTCAATCCACTATGAGAGAAAAACACCATTCAGGTGTTGAGAGTTGAGAGTTGAGAGTCGAGGCAGAGTACTGTAGGCACTGTAGCCGGTGTTAACAGCTAGCTAGTAATGCTTTTAGGTAAGAAAATACAATATAACAATTCTATAAAATTAAGCATATAGACAGCCTACCTGCTGTACGATTCCAACCATGATCTGAATGAGAATCACCTGACGATATTGGGGGGGTATGTGAAAAATGACATAGTTATCCATTATATTTTAACATGGAGAGAATAAATTCAAACCAGATTGCCATAGTAGATTCATAAAGCAAATTACTATAATCACAACCACATCTCCATCCAAGGTTGTCCATTATATTTTAACAAGGAGAGAGGAAATTCCAACAATATTGCCATAGTAGATTCATAAATGTATACTACAATTTGCAGAAATAAGCAGGTCGTCTGTAGTGGTTTCTGGGCCTGGCTTACCATTTCCAGAAGCCTGAGCAGAAGTTTGCTGATGCGAACCTTGGGACTACGGGGAAAGTCCCTCTGGTAGCAGAGAGTGGGGGCCATCAGAAAGTAGTAAAGGTCTGAGGGATTAAGAGATTTATTGAGAAATAGAGATTTGTTATTCTTCTCGCTATCTCTCTACTTAGATGCATAACATTTTTTCTCTTGCTACGGTTTAACCTCCCTACTGTAGGTATCATGTTGTAAACAATCTGCTCACCTTTGAAAGTAAGATGTTCATCAACTGTTCTTGGCAAGTGTGATTCATTCTTCTCCTCTTCCTCTGTAACCGTAGATACATGTAAGATGTCAAATAGGTGATGAAGTATCCACAGAGACCTCTAGTAGTGAAGACTGAAGGTATTAGATTAGATTACCTTGTCTGTACCATCGATTTGTTTCCTGGTAAGAATACAGCTTCAGGCCAAGCACAGTGTAGGACCACAGAGTGAAGAATGCACCACCTAGTGGACAGAAAAACAACAACCCACAAACGCATTGATTGATTGATTGATTGATTGGCGTGAAAATACCTTGTTAGAGCAGCAAAGAAACAGAGCATGAATATGTTGGTAAAACTCACAAAACAAAATACAAAGATACAACATAAAAATTATAGCAGACAAGTTGCATACAAAATATGTGACTTTTCAAAATAACACCACATTATGTATTGTCAAGATAAATGAGATTGATTACAAGATTCACGTTTTCTCAACATATGTTGCAAACTGATTTAAAAATCATGTATAATATAAATATTATGTATACCTGTTGATATTGTAGGGTGCAGCAGAATTGCAAGAGCAGAAACCATCATAAGCAGTCCGAGGTTCGCTAGATGTAAACGATGAGTATGGGTAGAGGACAATTTACCCTGAAAAAATTGAATGGAATAAGGTTCTATAAATACATGTACAGTAAATAATACCTATACAACAAGACAAATGGTGTTACCTTCTTTTGGGATTGTTCCAGAAGCAAAGCTGTTATTGCAAATACGTTGGCACCTGGAAGAAATTGGTACATGTTTATTGGACAATTTCTGGACTTACCAGGAGGCAAAACTAAAATGAACCCAGTTTTTGTTCACAGGTGCATCCATCTGCTGCATTGTGTTTTTGTAGCATTTTACATTTTATATTAACCCCCTTTTTTCAAAATATGTTTGAAGCTCTTTTGCGCTTTCAACATTTTGATTGTAAAACATATTTTGGAGGGCATAAAACTGATATTGGTGTTGTAAAGTATTTAAATCAGATTGCGCAACCTTTAGTGTCTCACCCAGAATAAGGCTGAAAGACGGCCAGTTGTAGTTATTTTCGGTCAGGTGCTCCAAGACCTTCTTCAAGTCTATCAAAAAGCCATGTCTGGTCAACAGGAAGAGAGAAAATAGTATTTTGAGATGTAGCTATATTAACATTTTTGTTCTGTGTGTGTGTGTTTCTGGGTTGGTAACAGGAGGCATACTGTCCAGGTTGTAATAATGGATTTATTCATCACCAAAATAAACACCTTGCCGGTTGTAACTGCCGCTGTTAATGCAGTAGAGACTGAAGTGTTTTGAGCATTTCTAGTGTAACAGGTGCCTTGTCACTGTGCTGAATTCAACTTTTAAACAAGCCTATCGCTATCATATTCCTAATATCTGACATAGTGATGGTAGACAGAGGAGGAAGACAAGTGCTTCTAGATGTAGACTGTCCATAAGCTATCTGTTATCTGTAAGGTTTAGCTCAGAGTGAGCAGTCAGCCTGGCAGTGTAGAGGACAGTGCAGCTTGTACCCTTAAATGTCCACTTGTCCAATCCTTGTACATTTAGAATTCTGATTAAATACATGGGGGAAAAAAGGGTAGATGTGTGTCTGTGTGTGTACTCACTGTATAAAGTTTTCCAGAAACAAGTGAGCATGAGTCAACACCTGTAAATCAGAGAATAACTTTCAACTACTATTAAGGGAAAAGGACAGTGAACTGCATTACTAAAACAATTGCATAAATCATTAAGTGTCAGTTAGCCAAGGATGAGTCAAAATGGCCACCAGGAGGATAATGATCCAGTTGAGGATTCCTCTGTAGGCTGTGAAGCGACTGTCAGAGCTCAGCAGGGAGTCGTGGAGGCGGTGGCAGCTGCATAAAAACACCACAAACAGTCAGCGTGATGCGTGAACAAAAACAACCCTCATTGCCAACACAGATAATGACACAATTCTTAACACTGTCCTTTCACAATGGAATCAAGGAGAAAACCCTGTTTTAAGAAGACTATACATTTACATGCTTAACGTTTGCTTCTTCTATAGAGCCAAGAGGTAGATTGGTGTGCTTTGTCCTGTACAGTATCCTGAGCTGCATTTGCTGTAAGGTTGGATATTGTCCATGGAACAATCAAACAATAGGCCTGTGACTTATGGAATTCGTATACCGGTAGTCAAATTGCGATTCATTTTTTATCATAGGTAGGTCCTTCCAAACACGATTAATAATCCAAACCCAACGAAAAAGGTGTTATCTCCTTAAATGCCATCACTCCCCAATGGGTGTACGTTAGCAGGGTGCAACTTACCACAGCATGGCGTCATAAGGATGCTGTTGTTCTGGGGGGACATCATCAGGACCACAGGCACTTTGACAGAGACCTGTTTTCTCGTCTTCGTCAGAGAAAGAGGTGCACACAGAGAAAAATCTCTTTCTGGCTGTAGTAGCCATTGGTCGGTCTGTGTTTACGTTGGAGAACTAAACTAAAAGCCTGATGGTATGCGCCGAACAGTGGACAGCTAAGAAGATGTCCATATTCCTAAAAGGGAGAATTGTATACAAAGCGGTGTTGCTAAAACAAAACAAAAACGTGCATAGCAAAATATAGTGTGCAGTCTATTACGTAGACCACAATCATGTATTTCTTGGCTACTTAACGCGTTTGATTTTTAAACCCGTCGTTTACTCGGCAAATCGGATTTTGTAACATTGTTCCTAACCTTAAAGTGATTGGGCCTGTATGTTTAGTTGAGAGCAGCATAATCTCCTTATAGACAGAGCACAGATCATGACCAAGCGCCCCTTGGAATCGGAGGAGATCGTTCGCCTTTCCTCCCCTCCCAGCATCCCACCAGTCCGGGTCGGCGCCGCAGAAAAACGGCCCGTCCCAACCAAAGCACTGCTTTCAATGCATATGCCTATTCACTCTAGTCTACTCCACGACCCGGCATGTCGCAGTCACTTCGTCAAAAATAATAGGGTCCAGTATTAAAGGGGATGGGACGTTTGACCGACTTGTGCTGTGATGCAGGGCTGGAACTGAAGATCTGTTCAGGGGCGGCGAGCGTCTTTTCAAGGCACTACTCACGGCTGCAAACGGCGCTTAAAAAGTATATTTTATTTTTCTCTTTTATTTAACAAATAGAGAAACACCCTCTTTATAACATAAATACAATACACCAGAAACGTATTACAAAGAATGCAAAAAAGAGTGTTCCAACAAAAACAGACAACTATAGCGACTAAAACTGTACTGTGAACTTCATGAAAACACAGACAAGTGGTGATCCAACAAATAGCACACAATTGTCAGTTGATGGTGAGAACGTCACTCTGGATCTCGTGGCTCAACTGGGTCTGGAGGTCACTCAGCTTCTTCTTGAGCACTGCCAGTGCTGACATGACAATGGTCTCTGGTCGCAGGGAACCGCATGACTCCACGTTGTAATAGAACCTGCCAGAACACACACACGCACTGAGGAACTTGTCGATACAATTTGTATTAATTTACATTTACATTTAGGGCATTTGGCAGAAGCTTTTATCTAAAGCGACTTACAATAACTGCATTTGCCGAAAGAGGGAAACAACAATATATCGCTGATGGTACAGTACAATTAGAATTGCTAGGTTGACCCCTTGCTGTAAAACAGTAAGGTAGCCAGGATACGATGCTACACAAAGCTAAGTACTATTTCAAGTGCCGGGACATGCTAGCATACAGGATGCTACAAAGTGCCAGGACGTACAGACTAGGGAGTGCTAGGGATCCAGGAGGGGATGGGTATTCAGCATATACACCAAATATAGACTGCATCCAATATGTTTTTGTACATTGGAAATTTGTTTTGCCAACATGAAAGCAGAAATATTACCTCAACAACATCAAACAGTAAGTATACAAAGCCCCCTACCTTTCTGGTTTTCCATTAGGGTCGTATGGGGCTTGCACCTCGTCCTCATCAATTTCTGAATATTCACTCTTTGGCCTAGGAATCACGGAACAAACATGGCAGCCAGGTTAGAACACACGCGTTGCAGCAGGGTAGCAGTATTCATCATTGTTCAACTACACAACCCTACTATATTATCCACCCTTAGCACTCAGCCCAACAACCAGGGAAACAGATTGGCGCTTACCATTCTTCAGGTCGCGGGAACACCGTGTGCCGCAGTGCATTGTCCGGGTCATACTCAAAGGACACCCCCGCCGTGGGGTTCCACTTGGCATGCTCCTTGCCGAAGCCCTTCTTGGCATAAGCTCTGAGTCGCAGCTCCTGGCCCTTACGAAGCTTCACGAGAAGAATGTCTGTGCAGGGCGTGCATTTGGGGGGAAAAGAATATATAAAACGGATACATTAACATAATGTTGTCAGAAAACAACCCATGTGCAAAGATTTAGACCACAGGAAGAAAGGGGAAAGCCACAATTAAATTTACCGTCCTGTTCAACGTAGTCATTTGGGTCATTGTCTCTGCTCCTCGAGGTCACCTGAAATGTGTCATTGGTTGGTAAAGAATTACATTTCTGCCCATGGAGTACACAAATACAGCACAGATTACACCATTTTACATTTAGGGCATTTAGCAGACGCTGTTATCCAAAGCGACTTACAAAAAGTACATTTGTCGAAAGAGGGAAACAACAATACATCGCTGATGGTACAGTACAATTCGAATAGAACAAGTTTCAAGCATTCCTGATTGCCAGGTCAATAGAACAAGTTACAAGCTTACAATTACTAGGTTGACCCCTTACTGTACAACAGCAGGTAGCCAGGATAAGATGCTACGCAAAGTTAGGTACGATTTTCCCTGCCATTTTTCCCTACCATTATCCCTGCTACATGAGAAATTGGCTCAAGACAGAGATCAAATGAAGGCAAGAGGCTATGTGGGGATGATATGGAACTCACTGGGATCACTCTGGGGTTGTTGGACAGTAGGTCCCGGGAAGTCACATGACGGGTCTGGTCTTCTGTGCATCGGACATCCAGCGTCAGCTCAACCGAACACTCGGGGCAAAAATCATCGCAGGTGCAGTCCTACAGAGTTTTTACAATATTTAGATCCGGTATGTATATTCTGCTACTTGTATCTGAATCACATCTTTTAAGATCAAGTGGCAGTGTAAGGATTTATTTTTTAGGGACGTGTAGTTTATACAACAGTATACTTGCCCTGGAGTATTGCATTTTCTCCACAATGTCATCACTGGTGAGTGGAATGAGCCCTGAAAACACATTTGCCATGTTGACGTTCAAATAAGTACAACATATTGATATCAAATCACGGGACTTTATGGTACCTTTATAATAATAGAACAAGCATACAGTTGTACATACCGACTCTATGGGCAATGAACTCATCATGGAGTACAGATGAATTGGCATCTATCTGTATCCAGTCGATAGCTAAAATAGAAATAATATAGGTAAGGATTCAGGGTTTATTCAACAAATAACAACAAAAGGCTATGTGTTTATTTACCTATCGTGGCAACCTCTGCCATAAACACTCGTCGGATGGAATTCGCGACCCTGGATGAGAAGAAAAAACACGCGTTGCTCTATTATGGTTAAGTGTAAGTGAAGTTGCCGATTTTAGCACGTCCACAAATATGTAAATGTATGTATGTAAGCATGAGTGTAGCAAGTGGCGATAGATCTGAAGCAAAAACATTTGAGAACACAATGCTATATTTGATTCCAGCGGTATCAAGGGACTGCGCGCACTTTAAGCACACAAGACTTGAATGGCCGTGTGGTTTAATACTTACGCCAAATCGGTGTTCTCTATGACAAACTTGACATTTTCGTCCGATAATTCTGTGATTTTCACAGTTGGCTGGTTAGCATACGGCATACTTAAGTTACAATAGCCTGAGACAAACAAGAAACTGTACAAAGCAAATTGCCATTACGCTAACGACTGTTCGCTTGCGAACCTATTCTCTGATCGCTGATTGGTCTGACATGGATATTCTAGACAGTGATTGGACAAAGGAAGTGGTGGGTGGGTTTTTACTTCTAAATACCCACCCACCACTTATTTATATAGCATCCGGGTCAACACTTTTTTACATCGGATTTCAAAATAAATGTCTGCTATTTTATTGCACTCTTTTAAACAATATTTAGACACTTTCAATACATTGAAGTGAATATGTATGATGTAACGGATGTATCTCTCTCTCTCACACACACACACACACAGATATACTCAACTACTTAACAGTTTAATGAGTTGTACATAATGCAGAATGACTAGTACATAATGCAGATCATTTTATACAAACCGACAACTGAAATGGGTGGATGGATGGAAGAACAACTGAAAATACGCTAATCATAGGCCTTAGTGCCCTTATTAATTAATACTATTATTTTGAGGGAATAAATCAATAAGCCATATGCCTATAACTTTTGATTTGCAGGCATTTCACAGGTGGAAGGGTGGGCAGGGTCCTTTAAAATGCATGAATATCATCGTCTCTGGTTCACTCCTGTGAGGTTCTTCAGCTGTGGGGGAGTACAACATTTCAATGAAATTAATTCAAACACCTCATCATAATTCATAGTGAAAAACTACTTACTGTAAGTGCAGCTCCCATTAACCCTTGCACCACTGCTTCCCCTGTCGATTGCACCTGCAGAACACATACATTCCAATCATAGGGCCAAAATCAAAATGTACGTTTAGAAACAGACGATGAAATGCAATGTTGACAAATGACAGCAGATGTTTGTAGTTATTTATGTAGCAGAGTAGATGATGGTGTAACACTCTACCTGTTTTGCAGTGCCAGCCATGTTGACTACATCCTGAATGCGGTTTTCAAGGAAGGCCCAGGTATCCTGGAAGTCTGGGGAGGAGTCCTGAATCATCACCAGCTCTGTGGTGTTAAAGATGCCCGTCAGCGCTGCTCGTTTGGTGTACCAGTTCATCTTAAAAAAACAAACAAACAAGAACTACTTTGATTTATGTCGTAAAACGACATCCTCAAAAAAGGTTTATAAGAATGTTATCAGGGTGGAGGTCAAATAGATTAATACTTTAAATTAATTAATAGTGCACTCATGTAAAAATACAATTTTGATTTTACATGAAAACTTTTTTTCAATTCAATAGCTATTTTTTTTCCATAAAGGTATATTTAGTGATATTTAAGAGCTTCAGAATAAGGCAGGGTCTTACTAATTTCAGATGAGATAAAATAAATTAACTTAATTGAGATTAAATTCTAACAGCTGGCTTGCATATTGCCTCAAAGCTGCCATCTTCTGGCAACTCTATACTAAAAAGAATCTATACTCCCGAGTTACGAGCGTTCTTATGACCTTGGGATGTTGACACTGTTTTAAGACTTCAAGATTTGATTACTACGGGCCCTGGACCCACTCACGTCTGTAGAGCGATCTCCAGCGTAGTACCAGATGTCGTCAACCAGGGAGGACAGGTGCTTCAGGCTGTCAGGGATGTTATGGGGAAGGAGCAGGATACTCATGGCCTAAAGGGACATTCACAGTCATGTGGTCAAACAGCCAGCAACATATTTTGAAAAGGAAGGATCATCGTGTGCACGAAAGTCCCCTACAATTTCCCTATGTTGCTGACACCAGAATACGTTGGTGACAGCAATGATCTGGTAGAATGCTGAATCAATCAATTTATTAAACTTAAACTTATTACTTTCTGGCTTTTATTCTAGTACTAAACAATTTCCTGAATACATGAGGGTGTGGTATATGCAACACAGGCACCTGGAATAGTTTCATTTTGTAAAGCAATTTCCTATTCATATTTAATCAAATTCCACAGATGCCAAGTGTTATCATTTGACAATATACCTGAGGCCATGTTTCAATGTAGGGGATGTGCATTCTCAATCTGGTCTCCACGGCATCCCTTAAAAACTCTGCAGTCTTCTTGTTCCTAAAAGACAAAGTTGCATGCGACAAAGTTGCATGGAAAGAAATGTGTACTATTCATTATAAAAAAAGAAACGCAAGCCTGGATAGTATTGCTTTTCTGTTAGCTGTATAATGTGCACATACTCAGCCTGGCCCAGCTGGATCTGGTTATGCTGTTCAGCTAGGTTCTCTGTCAACTGGGAATTGCACTGTGTGATGAAGTGCAGGACCAATTCACCAGCCCCATTGTCAAACATACCAGTGGATGCAGAAGAGAGCCCAATAGTCTGAAACAGATGCAATAACAATAATTGAATATGTACATTTGACTATTTATGAGTTCATTTGACTAATTACATAAGGGGGTGAGGGGCTTAAGAAATGTTTTTGTAGGATTTCATTCAACAGACCTCTGCTCCAGCTGCAATGGACTCCATTGACCACCCATAGAGTGGGACAAACTCGAGTGCGGCAGTTAGGATGCGAGTTTGAAGTTGTTCCTCCGTCTCATACTCTTCTTCCTGCTCCCCACTCTGATCCTGGTAACTTAGCAACCATGAACAACACAGCAGGGATTCAGCGTTAATTGAAGCAATGAGAGAGAATGCAACATGACATTACTCTTTAGATAATATTCTAGCAACATGAGCACTGTAAACAATTGGCAATGGAGCCTCCAATAAAAAGCTTGCCATTTTAAGTGTATATCTTACATTAGCTATGACTATGTAGTGGCAGGGACTTGAAGAGTTAAGACTATGAACTAGGGATAGACCGGTCAAGTTATTTTTTTTCAATGGTGTTAATATTAATAACAACTAATTTAATTATTACTAATTGATGTCAAGACATTTGCTATTCAATTGTTACAGAGAGGCAATACAAATCTAAAGCAGCCTAAATTCAGAAACTGCTATAGTGACGACCTTTTATTTCCATCTCATCCCTACCATAAACACAATGTGACACTGACCTAGTGTTGGGCCTGGATCCTTCCTCTGCTTCCACCGAAGCCTGCTGGAAAGCCTCAGTTGTGTCCTGCTCTGAGTGGTAGTGTGCATGGCTGGATGTGAACGAGGTGCCGGTTGACGAGGTTTTGTCATATTTAGATTCGTCCTGCAGTCGAACAGCGGCACAGTGAAATCCTTTTCTCAGGTTGGCACACTGGGGAGGGGTCGTTGTTGGAGCAGCAAACACTTAAGAAAACAATGCAGTCAGATAATATATACGGAAAGCAATTGAGGTTCTTAAGGCGAAAAATGTCCAGTAATTTCCAATAATTACCAGTCAACCAGTAGGCCTACTGAGAAACACAGATTTAAATCCCAAGGTAAACATCAGTATGTAAACAACAGATTTAATTGGGAAGACAGAAACGCCCCCCACTTGTTGGAAGCAGTTTAATATTGTGTCAGTCAACACGTCGTACATTAGAAACAGGATTACATCAAATAGTTATCTTTCAATTTGCATGATCAAAAACTTTATGGCCAACATAAGCTCGTGTTTTATACTGCCCTTCACGATCACCTTTTCCTAAGTATCAAGTGTCATTGGTTAGGAACGCGAAAGTCAACATTTGATCGGTTCGAAACACAAATGAAACTCAAAAATAAAGTCGCGGTGATAAATCAAGATGAGTTACTTAAACTTAAAGCAACATGTTTCTATATTACCGCTGCCAAGGCGCCGAAATGCCCTTCCACTTCGCAGACCTCGTAGCAGCGCCGCCATATCCAGCTGCAGCGGATTGTTTAGAGAAGTTTGTGACGCATTTATTAAGCGACCCGGCGCACGTTGAGCACGTCATTGTTTTGAGCAATAAAGACGACCCCACGGGCACGTCCGCGGCGAGCTCAATTTATGCTGTTTTACTAATTTAGAAGGGCACATAATACAGGTAAGAGTTTATTGCAGTCTGTATTACTCGATATACTATTAGGGTGGTAATCGGAAATGTGTCCGCCATGTATTTGACGAGCAAGTCGGCCTCTGCGTCACACTACTCGAGGTTTCTACGACTATAACCGCGTATCTGCTCTTTACGATATAAGGACGAAAAGGAGATCATATTCTTTTAATTTATTCTGTTATGACTAGCTTCTAAGTTTAATACGACATAGAAGAAGATGTAATGCCTGCTCTATTCGGGGTAGTCTGCCGTTATTCATGGCAGCTAGCTGTGGGAGGTTATCACTCAGTACTGCTCAAAGGTGCTGAGTCATGGTTAGGTGTGCAACCATACTAGATGTCTGTTTACATTGTTATATTCGTGTATGGTTAACATGCTTTTTATAGTGACTATAATGCATTCTTATTTACTTATGAAGGGACATCAGTTTCATGTTTTACATGGGTTCAGTGTCAAGGTGATCTTACTGTACAAAACCAAATGGCGAGTCTCAGCGTCTGACTAGATTTATTTCCCTGGTTATTTCCTGTGGTTCGCTCGGACATTAATTTTCGATGCATCAACATAGTTTTGGACTGTCCATTCAACTTCAATGAGCTACCACCGGAGTTAGGAAAGACACCGCGGAGCAGAGGAGAATTCAATCCGACCGGAAGTGTAGACAGATGAAGTGTCCGGCGCCGCAAACAAATACGGGGGACGCGCGGAGGTCCACGTGCTAAGCTAAGACT
>OMKP01080157.1:0-23851 GCA_900302375.1 Bathygadus melanobranchus
CGAGAGACGAGTTATCATATCGATTCACCAACACGCTCGCTGCCCAGATTAAGCGACGAGCTGTTTGTCAATACTGTGGTACCGGGGTCTCATTGTACCGTGTAAGACATTTTCTCTTGGATGGAAGACATCGATCGGTCTAGTCATGTGTGTAGATTGAGTCGTACACTGTACGTCCTCGTTTTAAGATGATGTGTGCGTGCGAGTATGTGCGCCCTGTGTGGGGTTAGGCAGGGGTGGAGTCTAACCAGCGGGGTTCTGCGGTGTCTTCAGGTATGTGATGGAGGTTATCCAGAGAGGGCGAGTGGCGGTCAGGCCGGCGCTGTTCCCTACGCTGGACGTGGTGCCAGCCGTCTCTGACTGTGACCTCTCCGAGTCTGAGTACGTCCACGGTGACCCCTCCTCGCCACCCCTATACCCCACCCCTACCCTTATTCCTTATGTCATAGGTCACCTATGATACCCCTGGCATAGATCACATGACCACCGCCCATGTCATAGATCACATGACCCACCATGTCATAGCTCACATGACCTCCCCATGTCATAGGTCACATGACCCCCCATGTCATAGATCACATGACCCACCATGTCATAGATCACATGACCCCCCATGTCATAGATCACATGACCCCCCATGTCATAGATCACATGACCCACCATGTTATAGATCACATGACCCACCATGTTATAGATCACATGACCCACCATGTCATAGATCACATGACCCTCCAGCACCCTGTTTTGAGTTCACTTTACTGAAAGTAATCCACAACAGCTGATCACTGTAGCGCATTCAATCAACTGTAGTTCCGATGTTGTCCTGTGATGTCCTGTGAGTTGTTGTTTTTCATTTTCAGTAATGTGTGGACCCTTCACACAATCGAGACCAATTTGCCAAAAAGCATTCAGCATAATGCATTATGTATGCACTGATTTGTGCGTTCAGAGTACATGCTTCCTGCTGAATATAAATGTGATGTTCACATAAAGAGGATGCAGTTCCCATGGGGAAGGGAAAGGTGCGTGGTCAGCGAAACGTTGATATTCTGATTTCTTTGGGACAGTGAAGAGAGACGGGAAAGTGGATTGAAAAACAGACGGAACGCCATGTAGAACCCAACCTGGGTCGCTACATGGTTAGCGCGCTAGCTGGTTGAGCCAAATATGATATGATGATATGATGATTTGCTATGCTAACATTTACAAACAGTTTGACCTGCTCACTGTCTTCACCCGAGTCTCATACTGGACTGTTCCTTTCAAATGGGACCTGGGATAGTGGGAAACACAATACATTGATTTTTAGGCTCGCAGGCAATGTGTCCCCTTGTTTACATAAACATCAATGCTGTGTTTGTAAGTCGCATTGGATAAAAGCGTCTGCCGAATGCCCTAAATGTAAATATTAAACTGGACTCAACATGCCATGAGATGGCAGCAAAACTATGTCAAAAAACAAAAAGGATTCACAACCAAGTATAATACGCAAGCACGCTAGATTTCAAGACTCATGGCCACTTAGAAGCAGACTTGTGATTGATGTTGATGTTGGCTAATTGCACATAATTTGGCCATTTTTAACTCAATAAATCAATTTTGGGTTCATGACAAAACATCGCTTAAGCAGCGGTCCTATATGCGTGCCAAATTTGAGGACTGAGTTGAACTGAAAGAGTTATTGAGGTTTGGAGTGGTTGCGTTTAGATTTGACTTCCATTATAAAAGTGGCCACCATGGGCAAGCATGGGCTAATCCATAAGCCAAAAGAACAGGTCTCCCAGAGGTAAATGTATCAACATCATCATCAATCATATCTTCAGGTGAACAGTGGCAAAATCCACCACCAAAACAACAACTATGTGTTTACCCCTTTAATGGACAGCATAGCATTGAGCTCGCGGTCATAATAGGCCAATGTATCTGCTTGCTTTTTGAGATACAGAATTCCCCTTTGGTATGATTATACTATTAAGTCCCCTCTTTGCCTCAAGCCGTCGAGCCTAGCAACCACCTGCTTGTAGCAGCGCAAATAATAAGACACACAATAACAATAGTGTGGCTTGCTTTCCGCCTGCTCTATTGAGTTAACTTCTTTAAGCAAGTGTGTATTCTGGGCATGTTTTCAATACCATCCAAGCCATTACGTTTTGTAATTGCCGAATACTTTGCGTGATCTTTCAATCCCATTCGCCAGGCCGGGTTCAATCCAGTGCATTTCCTTCTGGCGGCCCCCCCTGACTGTTAATTGTCGCGTGGTCCTCGCGGGGGCTTCGTGCTGCCTGACTGTGTTAAATATTATAGGTTTGGGAAATAAAGATACGGTTAGACACGCAGCATGCATTTCAATAACGGCGTCTTCAATCATGCATGTGGCTTCAGTTGTGCCCGCGATCAGTTGGGTGTCGCCGATGCGTTGCCAGATATTGCGTTTTATTGTCGTGTTTTACGCTCGTAATAACCGCCGATGCTCTGTTAATTACTTTGCTGTGAGGGGGAGAGAAAGAGAGGGGGAGAGAGAGAGAGGGAGAGAGGGAGAAATAAAGAGAGGGATGTAGAGAGAGGAGAGAGATGTAGAGAGAGAGAGAAAGAGAGAGGGAGAGGAAGAGAGAGAGGGAGGAAGAGTGAGAGAGGGAGAGAGAGAGGGAGGTCCTTATGATCATAATGATAGGGCTCAGAACAAGCTCAGTGATGGGCCATTGTGCTGAAACTGCAGTGGGACAATAGTCTCTGTGTGTGTGTGTGTGTGTGTGTGTGTGTGTGTGTATGTAAGTGCTGAACTCGCATCAGAAGTAGAATTGCATGTGGGCACATGTCACGTTTACCTGAATTAGATCTATCTGTCTGTCTGTCTAGTTTCCACCTATCTACAGTATCTATGTATATAGTATCTGCCCATCTATATATCTATCTATCTTTTGCTATCTATCTATATGTATATATATATATAAATATCCCCACACTTATATCATGTAATTGATGGTACTGGTGTTTCTCTGCAGACACAAAGTAGCGAGGAAGCAGCCGAGCGAGAACACCACAGTGGCCTACTACTTCTGTGGAGAGCCCATCCCCTACCGGACGTCTGTGAAGGGCCGGGTCGTCACCCTGGGCCAGTTCAAGGAACTGCTCACTAAGAGAGGGAACTACAGGTACCAATCGCAGCATTTTCAAAATAATGACACTTTTGTATTCATTGACTATTTCATTGATGGTTTAAAAAACCTATAGTTTGTTTAATGTTTCATCATCTGCTTTTGTAAAGGTTTATCAAGGTTTAGCTCAAAGAAAGCACTTAAAGAAGTACAATCACCTTGAGATATATTTTAAAGGGAAATATATGCAGATGAGAGCCTTGAGTTTTTAAATGAATGTGAATACATTAAAAACAATTGCGAATGCAAATTACGTGTGATGTGAACACAGTAAGATGACTGATTATGTATTCATCAAATTTGCACATCTAATCAAACTCAGAACACTACGATTTTAACCCTAACCCTAACCCTAACCCTTTGTTTTTTTAACAGGTTTTATTTCAAGAAGTTAAGCGACGAGTTTGACTGTGGAGTGGTTTTCGAGGAAGTGCGCGAAGACGACGCCATTTTGCCGATCTTCGAAGAGAAGATTATCGGTAAAGTTGAAAGAATCGACTGAGGCGGTGGGTCGGAAGACGCATCCAGGTGGTCTCGAGACGTGGATTTTTCTGATGGAACGAGCAAGGAGTCGGATGGCAGAGAGAAAGTGTTTGAGAGTCAAGGTGCAGGAAAGTGAGAGTGGGACAGTAGCTAAAGATAAGCACAAGCTAATAGTGGTCCTTAGTTTGTGCTGAGTGCCACAGCAAGTGGTACAAGTGGAAAGATCCTGGGCTAGGTATTCTTGTTATTGCATAGAGAGTAATGTAGCATTGTATTGATATGCTAGTGGAGCGGAGAACGAAAACTGCTACTAAGGCTACATATTTTTATATGATCAATCGGAAGGTATCCTTTCTAAAGTAAACGCACTTGTCATTTTTTTATATGTATTGGTACCAGATCTGTACAGATTGTCTGTTTTAAAAAAAAAGATTTTTTTTATATATTTAAGTATTTAAGAAGTAAACATTCATTCATTTTCAGTTATGTTGAAGCACGGGGTCCTGTGCCAGTAAAACACTGACAGGGTTTCCAACAGGGCTGTTTGAATAATGCTTTGTAGTAGCCAGCTCTTAAGTATATGCTCTTAAAAGTGATTTTACATTCAGCGCACCCACCAAGTGCTATTTCATTAGGCTGCACTTTCATTGTAATATTTAAACCGTCAGCCCAGCCGAGTAAAAAAATAAATGCACTGTATTTGCAAAGTCTTCCAAATTAACCTAGAACTCCTTAGTGATCTTTCTCTATTGAAGCCTTTTAAAGGTTTTAGGAAGGCCTTTTTAAAGGTGAGGAGGTCACCTGGTTAAGTAGAAACACATTTGATGTATTTTGGCATGCACTTTGATCCTTTTTTACCTGCAACACAACATCTACCGTAGAATGTACTTTAGCGCAAAAAAACGTCTTAGTTTCTAAAACTGTTGACGGAAAATGTCAAAAGAATGTACACATTTGTATAAATGTTACTTTTTATTGGCGGTAAAAAGCCCGACTAGAAATGATGTTTCAACATTTGCTTTCGCTTAAAGAAGTACAATCAGACCTTGCGAGGCCTAATTCATTAAAATCACTGAAGTGCTTTCTCATTAAAAAAACAAAATACTATTGGTTCTTTTTAATGTAGTATTATTTGATTGCATGCAAGAATAGCAAGCCTTGATTTGAAAAAGAAAGGGCACTTTGATGCCCTGAATATGCCTGTGGTTTTTGGGGGGTCCGTTGAGGGTCATATGATGATGTCAGCCATGTTATAATCATTATCATGATAACATCAATATCATTGTTGCTCGTTGGCCAGTACATTCAAAGCATTTCCATGTTATACTTACATACATACTTTTAATTTAACCATTTTGACAGACGGTTTATGATGTCTTAGTCATGTAATAACCATATTGTGGTGTTATAGTAAACAGTGGGGCTGTCACTATAGGAAGCATTTAAGGGGCATATTTTAAAAGAATGTCATGAAAGCACAGAGCACAGCAGGTTTAAGTGAAGTGTCGATAATGTACACGTTTATTTTTTATAGGGTTGCCCCAAATAGGCTTTTAGTTTGAATCCTTATCTGATTCCCCTTATTAACTATCTAGAGCAAGCACTACAACATGTATCGAGTTCAGGTGATGTTAAAAATAATTGAGGCCAATTAAAGTGTCTTCCTTGGTAAATACAACCGTTATATAAACTAATGTAAGGTTATGGGGGAGGGGGGTGGTAATAGTGTAATGGTATTACACCAAAGACAACAGTAGAAGTATCACAGTATCACATCACCATGTAATCATTTGAATATCCTATGGATTTATTTGTGTCATACAGTACATATTATGTGTTGAAGAGCGTATGTACATGTTGGCGTTCGTCTACGCTACAAGCGTGGCTATGTTATTTGTTTATGTGTCTAGCATATTGCACACTTTGGCGGAAAATTCCAGAATCCCAAAGGGCCACAATTCTCATTCAAGTACTTTTTCACATGTGCCCTACAGGAGCTACCCAGGTGTAACTAAGGTATTGTAATGTATTCCACGTCATGGCATTTCAAAGCAGAGGTCCTTAAAATCCAAGTGCTGTACTGTTTCGTGTTTGTCGCAAGATGTCTAACGTAAGGGGTATCTCCTTCTTCAGAGATTGTTTGTTTGAATATTTATTACGGACGATTTTTACATACGTGGTGTTATGTCTCGAAAGGCGATCATGATGTTCATACTCGGGGCGCGCACGACTAGATGTAATTGTTGAACGAATCCCCTCGTTTGTGTTCCAGCAGAGGGTACGAGAGTTCAAAGTGTAACTGTGAAAGCTTCCCTCCATTTTAAGCCCCTCCCCTCCTTTCTAAAAAAAAAAAGCAATGTTATGTATATAATTAACATCAGTGCCTTCATTTTGATCTTAATGGTGTCTGCTAAGGAAATAGCTTTATATTTTTATTTTGACTTTTGTCACACTGCAGTTTTCTATGTACATATGTACCATTTTTCAAATGTTGTCAACCGCTAGCCCAATAAAACACCATCACCACCCTGTGAAAGCTTCCTTTCTCGTTTCTCTCTTCTCGTTCGTTTGTCGGACACTTCTATACCAAGCCGATTGAATTCGGACGCATGTCGCTAAGGAGCACGTAGGGGCTAGGTGTCGTGCTCAAGAATACCTATACTGTGTAGACTGGACATTGGGGATCGAACCCAGATCCTTTCAGCTGGGAGTTGCCTAGATATGACACTATCCTGCCCCCTTTTAAAATCAAACGATTGGCCTACTTTGTAGAGCTTTATAAACTTGTAAGTATGAACTACTTGCCCCATTGTATTTCCATTGTTGATAGTATTTCTTAACTTTTGATCAAATTGGATTGTTTTTAAAGCTTTCTTGGCAAAGGCCTAAACACACTGTTATAGTTGTAGAAGGTTTGTTCTGTAAAATATCATTAGCTGTCATTAACATTGCATTTATATTCCCTTCACTTGATAAACATGAAGACTAGTCAGTCATGAAGGGATGGAATGTTCTAGAACTATACTCCTCACCTTCACCTTGGGTTTTTACTCTCACATGTACATTTGTGTTTTAAACGCATGGTAAGGAGGCTGTGAGCTGATCTCTCTTGCAAGTCGCTTCAGTCAATGAGGTCAGAAGGTGTATGGATATTTCACTGGAAGGACGGCGTCTTATGTGGCTTTCCATGGGGTCCAGGTGCTAATTATACGTGTGGCAATTTGAATCCATTCTTGTGGAGAGTTGACAGTGACAGGATTGCTTTCATGTCAGCTCACTCATCATTAAAGCTATAGATATCTTGCATCAAATACAATTACATCTCCTCATGGCACTATATATAATATCTATATAATTGTATCATTGTAGTTCTTCCACCAGCTCAATGGCTGTGCAATAACATTCTGAAATGATCGTATGTAGTCGACCTTATGTTTGTTTGCATGTATGTATGTCTGCCACAATAGACAGATAGATAGATTGATCAATACAATCAGACAGACAGATAGATAGCTAGATAGATAGATAGACAGACAATGATTCGAATGCCTTGGTAACAATGCAGCCATGTATGCAGATACCTGTTACCTTTTATTTATTTTTTTGTAAGTCGCTTTGGATAAAAGCGTCTGCCAAATGCTCTAAATGTAAATGTAATGTGATGTAAATGTAAATGATTTTACCTTCTTGAGGTGCACACATATCTGGATATGTTTTTGTCATTCCTTAATGGAAAAAAATACAGAAATAAATAACATTTAATGTGACAAAATCTCTTTGATATTTTAAATATTCTGTAAATTAGGCCTACAAATCAGTCATTACATACCAACTAACTGTTAAATAGATGTAATTTAATTAAAAAAGTGATGTTTTAATGATTAAAATTAACTGATGGTCAATTGGTTTAAAAAACAAACAAATATAATTAATAAAAGTTATTCTGAAAGGAATTTCATGAATACATTAAACAAAATAATCAATTTAAAGTACCGTTATTTATTAATCTCCCCGTGCCAGCAGCTAGACCTTAATGAAACCATTTATGTAATATTTTAAGTCATTACATCCATGGGGGATTTTAAACAGGATGATTGATTTCAATTGAAGTGTTGCTGCATTTGTGGTAAGGATTGATTGAAATTAAACAAACGGTAGCCTATTTAGATTTATAACGAATGACAAATTACATCATTAATGTGTTGAGCACAAATTATGAACATCCATTAGTTCCATTCCACAGCAGAAAATAGTTTATTTAGATATTTGAGTGTGCAGCATGTAGTCCTCTGAAACATTTGACAAAATATCTGATTCAGTATACTGTATACATATACTTTGCAATCTCCTTAAATATATCTCTTGGAAAATATTGGCTTTACTTGAAAAGTTTTCAAACAGCAATAGACACTCAGAAATTCACCTACAAAGGCAGAGAGCTAAATCACAGTAAATATTCAGTATAAAAGAAATACTTCATAGAAAAGAACACTGCAATTACTCTTTCAAGAGGATAATTGTATCTCACGCAATCTTAAAAGTGGAGGGACGTTGCATGGCTGTGACGTAAGACGGTTGTAACCACGGTGAGGTAGGATACATGTAGAACAAAACAATTCAGATGACAGAGAGAAAGAGCTACAAAGATCCTGGTATTTAGAGAGAATAGAGTGATTATAGAGGATATAGACTGTATATATATAGATCTATATGTATTTCAGTTTGTAAATAACTAAGATGTAATTCTGAAGTGCATAACTGTACACTGATGCATTTCTAAATCACACAATCGATAACACTGTACGGCCCATGCAAGGATGACAGACAAATTACAACTTAGCAACTACTGTCTAGTGATTCAGGATTGGTCATCAGTCCATTAATTTCCTCCCCTTACATGCCACCTAACAAAAGCACTTTACAAATATCAACTGCAGCATTTAATCTAATAAGGCTTCCTTTGCCCTGGGGTCCAGTCAGAACCCTTAAGGCCCACACCGTTGGCACTAGTCTGCCCTTGTCTGTCCGATTGCGCATGTTGAATCGGCGTCGGAGGCCATCTGTGACAGAAATGACACTAATTGGCTGTTAAGCGTCAGCCAATCAGTGCATGAGAAGACAAACGGAAGCGAGCAAAGCAGCAAATGACTTTCGTCAAGAGGGCGCACACACAAAGGTTCTTCTCATTGTTCAACTTCATATATTCTCGTTTAAACAGTTAAGTGGTCAGCGAGAGTGGTGGAAGAAAAATGGAAGGCAAACGCTCCTTTGTTTCATGTATGCATCATAACAATGGTTTGCATATCCTCAGTCCAAGGTTTTCTGGTTTCCCTTTTTCAATGACGAATACCGACTACCGCCACCTGTTGGCATGGAGAGTTATTTTCTCTCACGCAGGCGCAGAAGGGTCATGCTAGTTGACCGTTGGCGTCTGTCTTTGCGGTGTGTTCAAGTGCAACCTTTTGGCCCAGACACAGTGAGTGAGGCGAACCGTGAGAACAGCACAGTTTTTTGTGTACGTACATAAGTTTACTGCATTTGATCAGATGCATTGGATTTTTTTCAGCACTTGCGGGGCAAACCCTTCTGCAACGTGTAAATGCAAGCCCTATGCTGTGTTGCGTTGGAAACGTACGGACGTCTTGTGAACTGCTACGCAACTATGGCCCGAAAACGTATGAGGCGTTAAGCTCCACCCAGTACATCGCAGAGCTGCGATGTCTTTGCGTCTGAGTCAAGTCTTTTGGGTGCAAGTCCAAGTCAAGTCTCAAGTCTTTTGGATGCAATCCAAGTCAAGTCTCAAGTATTTTGGGTGCAAGTCCAAGTCAAGTCTCAAGTCTTAATAGTAAATGTGGATACGGATAAATAAAAGAGAACACTGCTACATTTGCAATCGGCTTTGCAGGGTTATTAATTAGAATTTATGGAGAGAATAGCCAAATTAATCCAGAAGATGCCAGTTTTTGGCGTTGATGGCGAGGGCTCCATTTAATTTATTCATCATTCATAGAATTCAGAGAGACACAATTATGGCAAAAGCAATATGTAGTGGAACAGAGAGAACCTTTTAGCTTTCAAGTCTCCAGAGAGACTCAAGTCTCAAAGCATTCAAGTCTAAGTTAAGTCCCACAGCAGGCAAGTCCAAGTCAAGTCCCAAGTCCCCATTTTGGCGACTCAAGTCCAACTTGAGTCTCAAGTCTCAAGTACCCAGCTCTGGTACATTGTCGTCAAGGCTGCCTCTGGAGAGGCATGTTCAGAGTCATGGCGGCCTCGCGGGGCTCCACTGCGGGCCTGCTGACCATCTCACATTCGTTGGGGCACGGGGCGTTCTCCTCGTGCATCTGGGACACCTCGGTGGAGCCCGCCTCGAAGCCCGGCGCCGTGTTGGCCACGTGAACCACATGTACTTTGTTGCGCCCCTTCTTGCTGAGGATGCAGCTGAACACCTTCTTGAAGCCCTTGCGGAAGTGCTTGGACACCAGTGCGTACACGATGGGGTTGAGACACGAGTTGGCGTAGGCCATGCAGTGGGAGAGAATCCGGATGGCATACGTGGTCGGATTGAACGGGAAGTCCCCGTACAGGTAGCACAGGATCACCACATGGTACGGCAGCCAGCATATGCAGAACAGCACCGTCACGATGATGATCATCTTGGTGACTTTGCGCTTGGCCCGCTTGGATTCTGACATGCCGTCCAGGGGGTCCACCGCCGTCCAAAGATATTTGATTGTTCTGGTGTAGGACAGGCTCACGATCAGCACGGGAATGACATAGCCAAACATGAAGGTGCACGTGTCCAGGACTTTGCGATTGTGTGCTTCCCATCCGGGGATGCAGACGGTGCTGTTATCATAATCAATGAGGTCATAGTAGCTGAGGTAGGGGCCGGCAAACACCAAGGACAGACCCCAGATGACCACCATGGCTACCACGGCATTGCAAGGTGTCCGCAACTCTCTGGACCGCAGCGGGTATCGAATGGCCAGATACCTAGGAAAGAAAGGAAATTACTTGAGTGTAGAAGCAGGAGAGGCATACTAATTGTAATGAATCAGAAGAGATAGGTAGACGTTGGTAGAATTCTTATTGGGGAATGTATTCATGGGGAATGCGCAATCAATCGGTGATGAGACCTTCATGATCAAGGTGACGCAGATTTGTATGGTATTTTTCAATGGAAATGCTTTCACAGAGATGATCTCTGATAAGTATTTCAGTGCTGCATGAAAAGCTATGATCTGCCCCTGCGGGTGATCCACTGCCACACAAGCAATATAAATAATTCCCTCTGTAGGAATGTATGCTCTGTTTTTTCCTCAAATCAATGAGGAGGTTGAAAGCGCCAATTAGCTCCTCAATTGTAATTAATCTTCAACAGAGAACATTTGTGCGACACTGATATACTGAGGACGTGCTTCTAGGATCTCATGAACGATGAAAGATTCACAGGTCATTTCGATGAATACCACTGGAGGAAGTAAATATTGCCACGGTTTGTTAAGGGTGTCAATTGCACAGGACAAAGAACCGTGCACTGCTAATATTGATTGAACCCCTATGTTGCCCAGCAACAATAAGGGGAGGGGTCTCTGGCTCATACAAACAAGAGGATAATTATGTCCACAGTAAGTTATCTTTAGTTGGTTGTTTGACTTAAACTCTGGGGTATTAAAGGTATTTTGTAGTTGCTTGTAATTAAATCCCTTTGGATTATTGATGAGCCAATTAGTGTCTCGGTAGCTGCCCTCCTAAGCATGGCAGCCTGAGGTGGAATGGGCTTCTTTGGTTATAGAATCAGTGCATTTTGCCCATGTATTTATTAAACTATACATTAAGGTACATTAAAGCCAGGGGGGAAAAATAGGTTTTGTAATCATCTGCTCTTCCCAATGCAACTCATTAGAAACTTTGTCCTGTGCTTCCCCCAGTCGTATGGAATATCAGCTTCAACTCATGATAGAGACAGAATACTGACGTCATATCCACATCCTGATGATGCCTACAAATTAGGTGATAGGCTAAATTAATAATGAATAGGATATTTAAATGAACAGCATTGTTTAATATTTGCCTATGCATATTCTTTGTATTATTTTTTATATTTATATTTTCAATTTTTTACATGCAATTAAGACTATGAATATGAACTACACTTCTCTAGTTGCTCTCTATTGACCTATTTAGCTATGACAATCAAATATTGTATGTGAACACACGTACCTGTCCACGGACACGGCGGCTAGCGTGAAGCTACTGGCGTACATGGTGAGGTTGATGAAGAAGTGCACCACCTTGCACATGAAGGAGCCGAACACCCACCCTTCCAGGGAGTATATAGTGGCTTGGAAAGGCACACAAAATATGATGAAGAAGAAGTCTGCGACGCTGAGGTTGAGGATGAACAGGTTGGTGGTGTTGTAGCCAACTTGGCCGCTACGTAGCAGCACGGCCAGCACCAGGCTGTTGCCGATGGTGCCCAGCAAGAAGATGAGAGAGAACACCACGGAGACGATGACGCTGGTCGGATTCAACTGGTAGCTGTCCGACGTGTTGGACTGCCCTCCCAGTTTGCCCAACTCCTCCAAATCAGACATGTTTAGATGCTAATCTGGAATTGAAAAAAATACCAAAGTGTTTAGTATAATTGTAAGTTAGAATAAAGTGTTATGGGTTGCCTGTGCGATGCAACTGAATCAGTGGCGATGCCACTGAATTAGACAGAGCTGTCTTCTTTATGGATAAAAAAACAAATCATTATTTATTTTGTGTGATGTCACCCAGGGCTCGGTTTTATTTAGCCTGCAGAAAATACCCTGAGTTGCGTGAAATCTGCCTGAAGCTCTTGACTGAGACTGAGGAGTCACGTTGAAGAGACGTAGGGCTACATAATGTGGTACCTTCGCAAACTTACATTGTGGCCTACATTGTGATTTGTGACAAACAAGGGATTTATTTGATACCAGACGAAATTTAACCGATTACTTAGGGCAGCCTATTATCAAGCAAGATCGGCAGCTGTTGTTAAGATGAATAATTTAGTTATCTATAGACTCGCCTCTAGATTGCTTTCAGGATAATTAAGAATCAATAACAGAATATTTTGCTAATAGGAACGGGCCTACCTTTTAATCATCATTTACAGTTCAATATCCTCCTTGAGGGCTATCTCAAAATCCATTTCATGCATTTTTAACCAACTGGAGTGAACCGTGTTCAATCCAGTGTAAATGAATAATTCTGCAAGCCTATGTCAATATGTAGCATGAGCCAATATTGAACAGAAGGGGTGACGGATGGGAAGAATCAAAGTGTTTTCCTTTCCCTCAGGTAATACAGATGTTTGAAGAAAATGACTCAAGTCACTATACCTGAATGGCAACTTAGTTTCCCCTATTTCCTATAAATGTTTACATCACCAAAGGAATTGGGTGGATTCCCACGGAACAGACACACTTTTGGTAGTTTTTAGAGGCAAAAATACGTACATTTTCAGATGGTATTCACAGAGCATGACGAGGAATACGGTAACAGGAACATATACATCGGGAATACCCCATGACAAGCACAACGTCACGGTGTTGCTGGGTGCTGCTTTGTGCTCTATTTTCACACCTCACACTTCAGTAGCTCACACCTCTGAGTCCTCGATGTCCTGACATCTATTCAATACCGGAGGAGCCATGGAGGCAAGAATGTGTACAAAAATAAATCAATCTGTTGGTGTTCCAGCGGTGCAGCCTGTTAATGGGGATGAGGGCGATCTCCAGAGAGATGGACACCGCTGGGTGTCCAACCTATTGATGAACACATACTGGGTGAGGAGGCTGCGATGAAGATGCATTTACAGTAAATAGGGCACAGTTTGACTGTTAGACTGTTAGGCATGACGTGGAATCTCTCGCTGAATGATATGAAACTTTGCTTATCAACGCAGCCATCTACAACATGTTTCCCGATTTATGTCCAAGTAAATCTGTGGCTTGGGCTTCAGAAAATGTAAATGTGGCTTAAAATCTTCAAAGGGTCTTTGCTCATGCACACGGATGACATGCAGACTGGGTGTAAATGTTGAACGTACCTGGAATAGTTGGAACCAGTGCTTTGAGTTTCCTGTTCAAACTAGCAGCGTGTTCTCTCCAGCTATTATAATGCATTAAAATGGCCATGCTCGTCCTCTCCTCCTCCCTGCATCTAGATTTCTCCTTTGTACATCGATATCTGCCTGTGATGTTAGCATCTCTCTCTCGCTTGCTCTCTCTATTTCTGCCTCTCTCTCTTGCTCTCTCTCTCTCTCTCTCTCTCTTCCTCCCCCTCTCTATCTCTCTACCTCCCTTGTGCTCTTTCTCTCCCTCCCTTGCACACTCTCTCTCCCTCCATCCCTCTCTCTCTCTCCCTCTGTCCCTCTCTGTCTTTCTCTCCCTCCCTCCATTTCTCTCTCCCTCTATCTCTTTGTCACTCACTCTCTCTCCATCTCTCTGTCTCTCTCCCTCCCTCTTGCTCTCTCTCCATCTCTCTCTCCCTTGCTCTCCCTCCCCTTTGATCTCTCTCTCCCTTGTTATCTCTCTTTCCCTTGCTCTCTCCCTCTCTCTCTCCCCCCCCTTGCTCTCTCTCTCCCTTGTTATCTCTCTCTCCCTCTCTCTCTCCCTTGCTAGCACTCTC
Source organism: Bathygadus melanobranchus (assembly GCA_900302375.1). Taxonomy (NCBI): domain Eukaryota; kingdom Metazoa; phylum Chordata; class Actinopteri; order Gadiformes; family Macrouridae; genus Bathygadus; species Bathygadus melanobranchus. The sequence continues at coordinate 14,301 of OMKP01080157.1, forward strand.
TCCCTCTCCCTCTCTCTTGCTCACGCTCTCTCCCTCTCCCTCTCCCTTGCTTGCGCTCTCTCTCTCTGTGTCTCTCTCTCCCTCCCACCCATTCTACCTTATGAGGGTACCCCCGCCTCCATATTCACTTATATGTTCACACTCGACTGCAGAAGAGGATTGCAAGGTAGAGGCATTGTGTACTACAAATAACATGTTATGGCAGAGTCATCTCCAATCGGATGAAACGACTCGGTCAATGGGACGTGGTCAATGAGTGTTAATGTGTGTGTGAATGAATTTGCACCAAATGACTCACAACCTAACAATATGGTCGCACAACTCATCTAGTGTGTCTGTATGTATGTGTGTGTGTGTTTGTGAGTGAGTGTGTGTGTGTGTGTGTGTATCTATGTGTTGTGTGTGTCTGTGTTCTGTGTCTGTGTGTGTGTATGTGTTGTGTGTGTTGTGTGTGTGTTTATGTGCTGTGTATGTGTTGTGTGTGTGTGTCTATGTGTTGTGTGTGTGCTTTATATTTGGGACTTCTAGATTAGGTTTTCAACGTGATGCTGGGCATAAGAAATGAGCCTCGTCTGTTTCCTGCTTCTCGGTACCACTGCAATCAAACTGCAAAGAGCATCGAGTAAATTGAAAACCTGTAAAAACTAAGTAAACAATGTTGTTCTTGGGTTCCAACGTGTCCTTATCACAGTGTTTCCGCTGCAGGAGTCGAGGAATAGGGTTGGGTTTTTTTGCTAGATATATTGGTTTATGGTGTGAGACGTTTTCATTAGAGGATCAGGGGTATCTCGGATGCGCTCAGGACACGCATTAAACATGTCAAATGTTCAATGAGGGCTTTCTCGGGGCAGGGTTCACTTCTCTGTTCACTTTCATGTTGCAAATACAACATCTAGTTATGACACATGGATCATTTATATAGCGCTTTTATCCAAAGCTCTTTACATTGCCTCACATTCAACCGTTCATAAACCGACGGTGTTGTCAACCATTCAAGGCAACAACCAGCTCGACGGGGGCAGTTAGGGTGTCTTGCTCAGGGACACCTCAACAATTAGCTAGATGGAGCCAGGGATTGAACCAGCAACCTTCTGGTTGCCAGACAACCGTCTCTACCTCCTGAGCTACTGCCGCCCACGAGCTGTGGGTCTGACCACATAATTTATTTTGCCAGGAGCTAGGGTAATAGAGAGAGAATACAAATGTAGCAATGGTTGCTGCTACACACTGCTAAAACTTCCCAGGGTTCCTCCAATATCAGGACACACGTGGATGTTGAATAAACCAGGTTATTGAAGAGTTTGTAGTTGAATGACAGAGCAGGTGGTAATTGCTAGCATGCTAGCGCTCTCCTTTGAGTGTGTGTGGTGATGGCTGGTTTAACCTGTGGGCATTGATTAGTCAATGCACCACAGGTGTGCAGCCTCACCCAGCCCCAGACTAATCGCTCAGGCCAGGTGACGCTGCTTAAACCAGCCACCAAACACACGCACTTCACAACAATATTCAATTATTTTATAAAATGTGGGGGATGAACAAGTTCAAAATCGCAATATGGCCAAGTGCACTATCCAAAGGCCACCCTCGCTGGTGTGAATGGTAAAACCTGTACATGTAAATGTACAACAGCATTATAAATGAAGTACTGTAGTGCTGCCCTACAGTTTTGTAAGAAAACATGTTGACTTTGATCCAAACAAATAATCATCATCATGACTGTTTTAACAGACCATTCGGCCTTAACACCAGGTTGCTTCCAACCTCCACCCCCAAATGGTGAACAAACAATTCTCTCGCCTGCCCGAGGCGTCCATCAAACTGTCCCCATGTTGTGAATGACATCATCCACGCGGCTCCCATTAGCAGCTACACCTGTGTTCAGGGGAAGGTGAGTGACGTATAGGCCAACCCGGAACATTCCATGTATGTTCTGGATTGTGTGTTTTAGACTGCAAGCATTCTCTCACGTTGCCCCTCCTGACAGTGGACATGCCTCCTCCTCCTCCTCATCATCTTCGTGTTCGCCAGTGAAGCATCTGTCCCTCTCTCTGCTCCTCGTCACACAGGAACTCTGACTCTGGGCTGGAGGAAGGGTGGTGGTGGTGGGGGGGCACTGATCCTGTCTTGGGGAGATTGTTCCGGAACGGTAGCCTCCACCCACCTGTCGCTGAAATGGCTTTGTTTTTCTTTGACTGTAGAGATGTTTTTATCAGTGCTACTAAAGAAACCAAAAAACCCCACACCCCAATAAATAGCTTTACTTGGTACTTCTGCATCAATTATTTTAAGAAATGTCATTTTGTGTCGTTTTACAGTGGACTTTTTGAAAGGCTATTTGAATCATTTTTATTAATGCCACACCACTCTGGACCAATGCCATTTCTACTCAAGTCTGTGAAATTGAATCTTTCCAATTCAACGAATGAGGTAAATGGATTTTACTTGGATTTGATCATGCGATATCCTTGTTATCTTTGAAGTACTTGGCTTATAGCTCGGCTTGATTTTCATCCTCCACTTGATTGATTTTCATCTGTTGGTGGAGTTGGAGAGGTGTTAAAGGGGAGGCGGTGCCATGACAGTGGACTGGTCGTTGTTCATTCACGATGACACCCGCAGAACGTATCCAGAGGCATTTTCAGAGCACTCCACTTTGGATTGGACATTGATACATTCCTGTTTAGGTCTAAGAGAAATTAACAGTGGTTCCTATGAGTGTTTCCATAGCAACTATGGATGGATCGCTTTCAAAGCATGCTGAAACGTGGACTGTCTTCAGACAAGGAGCCTGATGACATCATGTATGACATTCTGCACAACGGAAGAGAACCCGTAGACATCGGATACACAATGAAGAAAAAGCTTTAGTGCAAACCAAGACTGAAAAATGTTCTTTTCCACTTAACATATCCAAAGACTGAAACATTCTGGTGCAATAGACAGTACAATAGTGCATACGATGTCAATACTAAATACCATGTGATAATTTGAGTATGGCTCGGATAATATGCAAATATCGTATTATATTTACTTCATACTTATATTATATTCATACGTATACATGATAAACTTATCACATGTTAGTAGAAGAGGAAGGTGTGTGTTTTGGTTGAGATTGTAATCATTTTCAATCGATCATTTTAATCAATGAAATAAAGTCCTAGATGGTGATGTGACACAAATACCGATGGAATCATTAGTCTCTTCGTCCAATATCTGCTCACAGAGCACGTGTACTTTAACTCCATTAGCTTGAAGAGGCTTGTGGAGTTTAGTTTCAGCAACATTCTAATTCTGTGTGTTTTTCTTCTTTGCTTGGCTTTGGGGATTGAGGATATTTGCTGTTTGCTGATTAGTAATGAGATGTTCCGTTGGCGTGTCGCAGGTGCATGGGGAAGTAGCATGCAGCCTGTTTTCTATCATCTGTGTCATCATAATGACACCACCACCACCACCACCCTCTCATGTGCTCAGCTGCTTGGAGTTTTGCTTCCTCATCTAAATATTGTTGGGCTCGGGGTTTATCTAATTTCTTACAGCGGCGTATTCCAAATAATGTCAGCGTATTTGTTTGGTTGCTACGTTGGAAGGTTTCCGTCGTTGCCGGTCAACTACTGTCTGTACCACCATCATCCTCCGGTTGTCATGGAAACTAAGAACTATGTGTGCCTCCCTGTTGAATAACGGCGTCTTGAGGTACCGCGTTCTGTGTCCCACAATCTTTTGCCTAGAGCTGCAAATTAGACCGTACCATCCTGCTTGCTCTGTTGTTGCCGTGGGTGTGGATCACGACGTCTTCTGTGTCAACGGCAACCGCTTGTGTGAGATCACCTTCCAAAATAGTAGTAGTGGTAGTAGTTTAGTAGTAGTTTAGTAGTAGTGGTAGTAGTCAGGACATTACACCAACAGAGATCCATCGTATAAGCATTCAAGGCCAAGTCTGTTTGATGGTAATAATAATAATAATGATAATAATAATAATAATCACTATAATAATAATAATAATAATAATAATAATAATCATAATAATAATAATAATAATAATAATAATAATAATAATAATGCAACAATACAAGTAAAAAGCAAGGGGATCAGCACAACAGGGACAGAGATAAGAACTGCATGAGAATATCGACAACAGGATCGTAGAGGAGGACAGGAACATGTAATAGATGGGGGGTGTGGGGGCTAATTTGAACAGATGGGTTTTCTGTGATGATTTGAAGGTGGAAATTGAGTCCGACTAACGGATAAGGGGGTGTGGGGAGCTCTGGGGATTGGGTGCAGAGCAGCTGAGGAGTTTATTAGGGATGCTGAGAGGATGGTGTTGCAGTAGTCATGGAGTGATGGAAGCAGTGTTTCTGTGTCAGACTGGGGCAGGGCAGAGCGGATTCTGGAGGTATTACAGATGTGGAAAAATGCAGACCCGGTGATATTTCTGAAGTGAGGTTTGAAGGAGAGGGTGCTGCCTACATCCGGGCTAAACGACCTGCTTGGCGAGGGGAGCAGTGATGCCGTCAACATCGTGAATGTGATCACATGTGCTTTAGGCCTACCTTAAAGTGGAAGTAGTCAACTTTTCTACTTTCCCCCCCTAACATTCCAAGTGGTATTAATGTACATTTTATTTTTTACTACTGTATTACTATTTGAACTACTAACATCACCAGACCCTAGCAACTACCAACACCGAACCCTAGCAACTAACATCACCAGACCCTAGCAACTACCAACAACACTAGACCCTAGCAACTACTAACATCACCAGACTCTAGCAACTACCAACACCACCGGACCCTAGCAACTAACATCACCAGACCCTAGCAACTACCAACACCGAACCCTAGCAACTAACATCACCAGACCCTAGCAACTACCAACACCGAACCCTAGCAACTAACATCACCAGACCCTAGCAACTACCAACAACACTAGACCCTAGCAACTACTATCATCACCAGACTATAGCAACTACCAACACCACCGGACCCTAGCAACTAACATCACCAGACCCTAGCAACTACCAACAACACCATTGGGATTATTTCCTAAATGCTGGTAATAGACTGTGTTGCCCAGTGTCGACGGTGGATTTATTATTTAGCATAGGCCTACATTGTTTTATGTATTATACTTGGGCAAAATGATGTCCACTGAAGGGAGTAGATAGCAGATCCGAGCAAAAGCGTCAATGTGACTAAAATAGCAATCGCTGTAGCAGTGCAATGAAAACACTGCATTCATCTCATGGTCTATTATATTCAAAGGACTAGTAAAACCCTCAGTCATGATGATATGTGTAAAGTGGCCGCATAGCGATCATTATCCAACACTCGACCGCACTTCCAAAAGACACTACACTGTAGTGTTTGGTCAATTTCGCCACCCATTAGCATCAAAGCGTGTGACCTTGCTCAGCGCAAACGACGCGGAGGAGAGCCTTTGTTTTGAAAAGTTTCCGCGCATGGGTTCGCACATGTGTTTAACATCATGGTGTGATCACCAGGGAGAAAACTATTGATACTGGATGGGGCATGTGGCTGCTTCAGTCTGCCAGAGAAATGTCAAGGCCCCCTGCAGCACCATGGTAACAAAGAAGATTATCCACAATACTGTTAATTGGAACTACGTACTTGCTAATATGAGTGCATTGGGCGGCAGTAGCTCAGGAGGTAGAGACGGTTGTCTGGCAACCGGAAGGTCGCTGGTTCAATCCCTCCAATTCAATCGCTCCAGCCTAGCTGATTGTCGAGGTGTCCCTGAGCTTAACCGTAACTGCTCCTGACGAGCTGGTTGCGCTATATAAATGCAATCTATTTACCATTGCTTGCATCATAATGATATACGAACAGGGGGGTAAAACGCTGAACAGCATTGCAACAATGCCATCTTATTGAGTTGTTTAAGTAAGGTTGTAGGTCATAATTGTACTCAGGTGTGACTTGACTAGTTTATTGTGCAGATCACATGACATACATAAAAATACACGAGGTACCAGGGGTACATCTACCTCCGTGTCTGTCTTTCCAATCACAAATCCAATTACATAACCCAAGAGACGTTTAGATAGTTATAGAGACAGCGATATTTACTCTACATGGATACACGCTAATTGAGATTGTTCTTGAACTGAGAAAGACAGTGCAATACAGTGTCTATTTGAAGCAAGCTGCATTATTGGGTACATTTACACAGAGCTTATATATAAATCTTAATGTACTCTATTCATGTTCACTCTTGACCGGGTTCCTGTCCCTTTCCACCTTTGTGCGCACCTCTATTTACCACAGTCTATTGAAAGATTCCTCCACCACAGAACGGGAGTGTCATTAGTTTCTTGCAGCAACGCTAGCATACAAGGTCTTGCTTTTGACTCCCCCGTTCTTCACTGAAAAGAAAAAGTGAATCCATTCAAGGCGACACAGAACAGTGTAACGACTGCCGGCGTGTGACGCAGGGGTAGGGGCGTGCAGCACGCCGAGGACTTGCTTGGAGGACTATGGGCTATGATCATGGTTTACACGCGTCACACCCGAGCCTGTGTGGACGCTCGTCATCGGCCGATGCCTTTGTAGCCCTGGAGCTGAATGAGTGCAGTTGTCACTGGCTGAGGCTCAGGTGCGCGCACACGCACGCACGCACACACGCACACAGATACTGAGAGACGTAATGAGATGGATATGAGATAGAGCTAGAGAGAGATGGGATAGCAAAGTTGACATTTATGTTGCAGAGCTCATGGAATTGCCATTGACTGGGATTGTTAACCCCCATTATATAAAAAGCCTTGCACATTGTTGACAAGCATCACGAATGTATTACACATCATTTGCTTTCATTGCTTTGGTCTCTGTGTGACACGTAAAGCAGAACGAAGGTAAAAGCCCCCTTAAGACGACTCATATCGGTAAGTGTAATATGGTAGGGCCCTTGTGTCAGAAATAAGAGGTTGCGATGAGAGGTACTTTAGCCAGTGTTTTAGCGCCCTCTACTGTATAAAACCGGTATGTGCGCCAACACAAGCGAATTGTCATGGTAGTTTTGTATTGTACTGCCCGTGTCTTCTGTAATAGGATCCATAGCTTCCTTGCACTTTGTTAATAGGGTGAAATACTTTCTCCCTTTCGCAGTGTGAATATTTAGTAATAATATGTAATGGAGCTTCACGCAAAACGAACATTATAAAACTATTAAATAAGATGAAGAAAAACATGCCAGAGGAGAACTCTTTAAAATAATTTATTCTTCATTTATGTTGATATTTCATAACATGATTAGCATATAAAATATGTACAGAGCAACTAACTGGTACAAATGACCCAAACAAATCCTGATGGAGGAGTTATGTGCTTATATTGGAAGGCGGTATTATCTCGGCAATTTGCAAGAATTGTAGTTTTTCGGTTAAGAATGTTCTGCTGAAAACCGACGTCCAGCTCTATGACAGACTACAGGTCGAGTGTTTGGGTTCTCTCACCTGTAACTCAAAGAGAGGGGGAGGAAAACAAAAAAAATCAGTTGGTTGACATACACAGAAGGATTTATTTTAAAGGCCATTTTGAAATCTACCCTATAGCTTTCAAAATTAGCTTAGCAAAGTCATTTATTGTCTACAGTGTATGAGAAACATTCCTAACAAAAAGGTGATGGTCCATCCCATATTGCACATATTTTATCTCTCTTTATGTGTAAAAAGGTTCAAATCAACAGTAACATGGACAAGAGTGATGCTTGGAAAGGGCTTCGGTACCTAGGAGCGCTCCTGTTAGCATGCTAGCGGTGGCTAAGCTTTCGGGGTACCTGCTGTCTCTGCTGCTGCTGCTGCCGCTGGAATTCCTCCTCGCTGGCGGCAAGAGCCTGAGCCAGAGCCAGGTCCTCCTGTTCCTGAGGGCTACACCATAGAGACCGTCATCATCATCATCATCATCATCATCCCTCCATTTCTAAGATACCAAATGTTTCTACAAAAAACCTAAGGAGGACGCATTGTGATTAACGAACCACAAATCAAAACAAGGGGACGGTATGGCCTCTATATTCGTTTTTACACACATTTAGAAATGTATGTACATATTATTATACTATTAGTATAATAGTTTGGACATACATGTCTAATAGTATAATAATATGTACATACATTTCTAATAGTATAATATGTACACAATTCCCTCTTTAAACAAGACAACTACCAACCGTTTCCACATAAAGGTTCCAGTCACAAATTGGATCTGATTAATTGTTCCATTCAATCAGACGCTCCAGTGTCTTAACAACATGAGTTCCTTTGGGGTACAGGACGTACAAACCCGGTTCAGTTTCACCCATACATGTCGACTCCCTTTTCTAACGCCTGGCCGGTGTGTGGAGAAGGAGACCGGAGAGGCTACCATGTGACTTAGCCAGTGAGGAGGTGAGTCACCTCCTGTAGGGGTAGGGTATTACCAGGACAGGATTATGCTCCAGTAATGAGAAGGGAGGGAGGGGTCTGTTTACCTGAGGGTAGCTGCTGGAGCTGGTCTCGACTCGGCCAGGGACATCTCCAGCGCCCTCTGTAAGGCCTGGTCCTCTGTCTGGAAGAAGAGAAGAAGAGGAAGCGCGAGGACATGATTATCTTGGTTTCCATAACAACAACGTGCTCATTAGAATAAGGCTGTGTGGAGGGGACAGCGTACCAGGCCTGCCTGGAAGGATGCTGATTCTGGAATGAGGTTCTGTGCTGAAGGGGCGGACACTGATGTGGGCATTCGTCGGGATGCACTGCAAAAGGAAGATAATGAAAGTGTTGAGCTTGAACTTATATTACATTATATTATTCTTTGGACATATTTGACATATGTCAGATAAAGACAGAGCAGAGAGTATTTGAACAGAGTCTCCAACATTATTATTTTTCAAAAATGATTGTATGTACTTGAAATGACCTTACCCAACAGCTTAAGAACTACTCAGTAAAAGTAAAAGAATCAGAACTTTATTATTGGCCCGCTCTTATGTTCTGCACTCTTTTGTGGAAAAGGAGTCAGAATAGGGACATTTGTGAATGCCTGCCTGAATGAGTCATTTCATCCAGAATCTAAATCAAGGCCATGACACACTGAAGCTGACGTGTACCAGACAAGCTTTTGTGATTGATTCACCAAGTCTGGGCAGGGTGAACACAGACTCCAATCACTATCTATACTGATAACAGGGTAATCTGGGGTCCAGGACCCAGACTATGTTATAGCAGAACTTCTGATCCAGCAGTCCTACTATGTTATAGCAGAACTTCTGATCCAGCAGTCCTACTATGTTATAGCAGTACTTCTGAACCAGCAGTCCTACTATGTTATAGCAGAACTTCTGATCCAGCAGTCCTACTATGTTATAGCAGAACTTCTGATCCAGCAGTCCTACTATGTTATAGCAGTACTTCTGAACCAGCAGTCCTACTGTGTTATAGCAGTACTTCTGATCCAGCAGTCCTACTGTGTTATAGCAGAACTTCTGAACCAGCAGTCCTACTATGTTATAGCAGAACTTGATCCAGCAGTCCTACTGTGTTATAGCAG
>OMKP01080160.1:0-11673 GCA_900302375.1 Bathygadus melanobranchus
GGGGGGTTCAGCTTTGAAAGCCATAAACCTAGCATGGAGGTGTGGACACACACACACACAAACACACACCTCAGAAAGTACAATGAAAGCACAAGCTAAAGCTCAGAGCAAACAAAACTATAAAAAACTATGAGGAAGAATGCATAGTTGTTCTCTCACTTTTAGTAACAAATATCGACTGACCGGATCGGATTCACTGTCCACAAAACTAACAACGGGACACGAGTCTTCCCACAATATTCATTGAATATGTATTTAATTTAATTGTATTGTCACTGACTTTATTATTACTACTATTGTGTTTTCATGTCATGAACAAAGTAGCTTTCTATCTCTCTCTCACATGGGGGTGGGGGGGCTTCATGTCGTACTCACCACACTACGGGTGAACTTCTCCAGTGAGGTGCGTCTCCCCTGCTCCGTCTCAGGCTGACCCCCCCAAACCACGCATGAGGAAGGAAGGAACGAAGGAACGAAGGAACGAAGGAAAGGAGAAAGAGGAAAAAAGCTAAAACGCCTAAAAGGTTTCTGGGTCACACATTCCACACGGTTTGTTGACACGCTTACTCGCCGAGTCCACTGCACGCACGCACGCACGCGCGCACACACACACACACACACACACACAGCCGTACCTTCTTCCTGGCTATCAGGAGGTCCTGGTACAGGTTGGAGCGCAGGAAGCGGGTGTAGCTGTCACTCTTCATCAGCTTGTAGATGTGGTCCTGAGACGGAAGGAGATACAGATGAAAGACAGAGAAAGATGGAGGAATGGGAGGATGTTGGGTGCTCCGGGGTTGTGTGGGTGTTACAACGCTGGTGAGTGAGTGTGTGTGTCTAGATAATTTGTGTGTGTGTGTGTGTGCGCTAACGGTGAGTGAAACAGGGCGCCACTGTGAGCATGGTGGTCACTGGAGGAGGAAGCTAAGGACACCAATACTAGTAGATGAAAAATACATATTTTCATTAGTTTACTCCTTTTTGAAACCTGGCCTCAGGAAGTTCAGTTGAATACCACCAGCTCACATGCCCACACACGTGTGTGTGCGTGCGTGTGTGTGTCTGGTGAGAATTCAAACAGATTTTAGCCATGCTGTTTAACTGTGTATTAATTAAGGAGGAACAATATGGCCCTGAGTGTCCGTCCATCCCTTTATTGTGATCCGAGCGTAATCATGACCATAGCCTTCAGTTCCTCATCTTACCTTGAATTCAACCATTAGCATACAGAGTGAGATTCAGATTCAGAGCACGCGTGAGCATCGGTTAGCTTGAAGGAAAACCAAACCTAGCAGAATTTTAAACTAGTCATGTGCCCGCCCGGTGTTTTTTGAAAACCACTCACCCGAACACTCGACACTGCACTTCCTTGGATTCGTGCATTATAGTTAGATGCCTTCTCTGGCCGACTTCTGGTCAATACTTTGTGTTTAATGAAGAGGCAGGGCCATACTGCTGTTGGCTTCCTCTTGCACAAGCCACTCCCACTCACTACTATCAGGTTGGGAGGGGTGTAACCAGAATGTTTGATTGATGTTACCTGGTAACCTGGTGTCTTACATGTTTTAAACTTTGGACCAGGCCATGGCACTCTTATGTACCCCCCACTGCGTCATAATCTAACATACCTCGATTTAGGCTTTGGTTTCCCTTTAAACCCAGGATCCCCCCATTGAAGCACACCTGCGCATCCTCGTAGCTGTAGCGGCCCGGGTCCTTCAGATTGTGTCCTGTGCGCTCATAGCTGTGGGAGTCCAGGTTGATGGCGCTGGGCGCGCCCTCGGCCAGGAACTCGGCCCAGATCTCCTGCGTGCGCTCTGCCACCTCCTGCAGGGGGCGACGCTTCAGGTCCTGCACGGCCAGCCAGAACCTGCGGGGAAGCCACAAATCCAATGCACAAACATAGATGGTTGTTTGAAGCTGAGAGTCCCGAAATAGCTCTGGTCCACACACACACACACCATGGCAAGCAGTGGCAGCTGGGTGCTGTTTGTGTGTGCATCAAAGTTAGGCCAGTCACAGTTCTATTACCCAGTGATATTTGCACAAAATATTATACTAAGCAATGTGATGATATGCATGTAGTTAATATCGTCTCTGTCGGGCAGAGAGCTTGTATGTCAAAAACCGTTACTTTCCAGGAAACGATAAATAAACTATTTTTCAAATAATTGAACGACTGAGATCAATTATTTGTCAATAATATAATGACACACTTGCGTGTGTCATTATATTATTAATATTTGACCAAACGAGCTCAAATTGAGTTTTGGGGGTTTTTGAACAGTGAATGTCGAGCTACATGATCCAATGGAGTTGCAAGATTTAGATTTAGATTTAGCTCACTTTTCATTGGTAAAATATTTGTAAAACCCACAGAGAGACGTAAAGGGTGACAAATAGCATTAATTTATGAAACAAAAAAAAGACAAAAGAAGGAGATACAAGGTTGCAGGGTTAGGGTATTCCATAACGTTATTACATATTAAGTATATGTTCTTACGTTGCTCATTACATATGTAGTTAATTATACTGTAACAACACTAATATAAAGTGTTAGCATGCTATTTATTAGCAGCACTTATTAGTGACATGGTTTATTCTATTTTTAGGTAGCCAGGCAGCATAGATTGGAGATGGTTTCAGACAGAAGGAGAGACAGAAGCCCTTTCTCAATACCAATAAGAGCCAGGGTGTGGTGGAGGACAGAGAGGAGATATTAGCATGCCTCTAGCTTAGTATGTTTGTCTAATCATTATGCTTTTTGTTAACCTGTCTACCCATTTATATGTTCACTTGACAGTTTACTTCGTACAGCTAGTTAAAAGAAGAAGAAGAACCTGGGACGATAGGCGTGCTCTTACACTTCTTATCCAGTAATCAGAGGAATAGAAACGTTCACAAGCATAACCAAGCACCCAACAGGTCAGATGTTAGAGGGAAATTTAATTATGGCCAACTTCAACAATTCATATCAGACAATTTATATTTAGAATACAGTTGAATAAATATGAAATAGTAAAAACAACAATAAGCAATACATATAATACATAATAAATATAACAACAATGAATAAACAATGTTAACATTTTTTATTGTATTGTATTGAAATGTGTTTCACAGTCCCGTACGAAGGACTTTTCTGGAACTGACTTGAAACTTAAAGGACTTTTTAAAACTTTTTTTTACCTGGACATGACAACAATTTTTGAAGTTGGTCCAGTATTGAGTGAGAACGCAGCTGCAAAATGTCTGCATTGTAACCCTTTGGGGCAATACTGCAGTCAATGTACGTCTGCTAAAGTGCTTGTTTTTGCCACTGACAGGCTCTGATTTTCTGACATTATGGAAAAGGTCCCTACAGAGAATTACAACTTTGCTCTTTAAATTTCACTTAATCCGCTCTGTTTGTTATTGTGTCTAACCAAGTCTTGCTCGAGGAGAATCTCTCTATTAAACCCCGCAAAATCTCACATTGTCGAAATCAGCTAAATATTTTTGCCATGACTTTGAAAATCGTTTAGATAACACTAAGCTACGCTTTCTGTAGTCCAACACAACAAACTCTTGCCTGTGTTCTGTCAATATGTGCTACCTATCAACTCTGCAACACATTTCCACTGTTCTCTACCTGCAACAACTCAACTCTTGTGAGTGTCAGAGCGAGACTGCTCCTTCAGCAAGACTTGGTGAGACACAATAACAAAGACTGGATCTAGTGAAAGGTAAAGGAAAAAGTTCTATTTCTCTGTAGGGACCCTTTCCATGATGTTGCCGAGCACTTATAACAATCTGAGCCTGTCAGTGACAAAAACAAGCACTTTAGCAGACGAGCAGTGATGGCAGTATTGCCCCAAAGGGTTACAACGCAGATGTTTCACGGCTGCGTTCTCGCTCAATACTGAACCAACTTCCAAAAATTGTTATCCACATTAATCAGTTAGATGCCAAATTATGGGAAAATAAAGGTAGGAAATAAAGCTATCCTTTAAGGCTATGCAGGACCAGCATCAACATGCTGGTCCTGATGCTGCCCCGGGAAAAAGCCCATGGATGGAGCCATGGACTTGAGGTGCTGGCCACAGCCTACTGGCTTGCCTGCCCATCCACAACATCATGGAGGAAATGACGGCCGTCCTCCACAGAGTTATTCAACTCCCCAACCCAGAGGAGATGGAGGAGGTGGGGGCCACTTTGTTCACCTCGCTGGCCATGAGGCACCCCGCTGGGCTACGGTGACGCATCAGGATCCTTCCTCGTGCGGAGCCACAGCAAAAATGTTACATAAACAGAGAACGTGTCCCCTCAGTGCCACTGAAGGGCATCTGTGATGGCAAGGGGGCATGTCTGGACGTGTACGTTGGCAATCCAGGATCTGTGCATGATGCGCTGGTCCTACTCAGATCACCCACGTACCAACAGGCCCTGAATCCACCAGCTGGATACTTTCTATTAGGAGATAGAGGATACCCGTGCCTGCAGCGTCCTGTTGCTATTATGACAGGGTTTCCTCAGTTGACCCTTGATTAAAATATTGCTTAAATGTTAGTTTTAAAGGGCAATAATAGCCATAACAAGGATAACAAGTTTGTACAATAGTGAATTAAGACAAGCTAACAATTCGGTCAAGTACAAACAGCGCTCTAGTGCAACGTTAAAGTGAAATTGTCTTAACTTTACCCTCAGCCAAACAGATTGGCTCGGGAACAAATCTGAGACCAAAGATTGCTTATTAGACATACCCAAAACAATTATATCTCACGTTTAACCACCAGAGACATCTGAGCCAGCTGTACATTTCAAAAGGACTTGCCGAGATAAGGCTGTTCTCAGGGGGGTACAGCCCGCTGACCGCCTGCTGACCGCCCGCTCATCTTGATAGCTGGCGAGGCATGCTGGCTAACTATTGGTTAGCGTGGCCCCACATCTCTGAAAACGTCATTTTAAAGTACTCTTATCTTGATAAATCAACCACAGATTTGAAGTTTAAACAATTCTCACCTAAAGAATCGTAAAACTACATTCCGTGACACAACGACAGTAGTGTTTAAAATTATTAAATTAAATTATTAAGATAGAGTGATGGGGGAAAATCTCTCTTGAAAGTGCTCTTGTGAACAATGGAAGGCACTAGGAAGTGTAGAAGAGGAAGACATGGCGTGATATAGTGAGGAATGTGTGAGTGCAGGGGAGTGAGTGCTCAGCTACTCCCAGTGGTCATGGGATTGTGACTCAACGAGGTACCGTGGTTGTTTATGACGACTGAGCTGCTGGTGAACAGACGCCTGGCTAGAGACTATAGGACTGGTCAGTGTCGCTCACCGCAGGTTCTCGGAGCTGAACTCGGACTCCAGGAACTTGAGGAAGAGCTCCTGTCCCGCTGGGTCCTTCAGCGCCTCCTCCAGGGAGAACCCCCACTTCTTCACCCGCTGCTGGCTGGGCTCCTTACTGCCTCCCCCCCCCACCCCCCGCAGGGAGACGGAGAGAGAGAGGGAGACAGACACACACAGGGGAGAGAGAGAGGCAGAGAAAGAAAGAAAGAAAGAAGGAAAGTATGTAAGAATTAAAGAAAGTAGGAAAGATGGAAAGAAAGAGAGAAAGAGAGAAAGATCAGTACACACATATGACGGGTCTGTGTGGTTATTCAAAGTCTAGATGAACAAAGACTCCTTAAGCTGCCTGTAGACGATACTGGAGAAAGTTGAATGAGTCAGGGGTATTTCTGGTCGCCAGCGTTCCTTTATCACCGTGACATCCACTTTGACATCTTATCATTTCATCATTTCATTCTTCCGGAACCTTCTAATTAACCCATTAAGCTGAATTATGAAGCCACATTAGGCGTGGTGATTATGTGTCAGCTGCAATTAATCCCCCCATAATTCAAGCGTGTGTGTGTGCGCGTGTGTGTACGAGAGTGACAGTTTGTTAGGTGATCAGAGTTTGTGTGCGGAACACATTGGCATGACTACAGTCAGACTACAGCAGAAAATGCACAAATGTACAAGGAACGTGGTGGTGTCAGCATTCCTTCAGTGTGAAAAAATACAAATCCTGAATAAAAGAAGAATAAATAGCAAATATAAACAAGGTTTGCGCAGTCTTTGCAAATATGCATAACTGCGAGACAACGGGAGCGGGACATTTACATTTACATTTAGAGCATTTGGCAGACGCTTTTATCCAAAGCGACTTACAAAAAAGTAACACATTTGTCGAAAGAGGGAGACGACAATATAGCGAGACACAGAAGGAAAGGATGATTCTGCTGTTCATTCTCCTTCTCGTACTGAACCAAGTCTCAAGATTGGATTTGGAACTGTTGAAGCATCAAGAGTGCGTACGTCTCCTTGTGTTCACGTGCGTGTGCACGTGCGTGTGCACGTGCGTGTGCACGTGCGTGTGCGTGCGCTCTCTCCTGCGGTGCTTCCCAAACCTTTCCTCACCTCTTCGCAGCCATTTGATTTCTAATCCACCCAACCACAAGATGCTTGTAAAACACCTGTTGAAATGTAGTATGAGCCGTGTGCTAAACGCCTGGCAAGAGCCAAGCACATTCATTTAACTGTCATCACCTGCCTTAGATTTCATGTGGAGGAGACAGAAGCAACAACCAAGGTCATTTCAAAGCTGTTTGAAGAGCTATCAAATCATTGAGCAAAATCGAGTTAAAAAGTAAAAATCTTTTGTGCCAAATAAGATCATTGTATTTCTAGTAGATTTTTGATTTGATGCGTAGTGTATGACGTGTATATCCAAGTGTGTATCTGTCCAGTAGATCCTAGTCTAGTTGTGACTGGGGTGATCTAACTCTACCTGGTCTCCAGATCCCAGAAGGTGCAGTCATCACTGGTCCAGGGGTTGGAAGGCTCTGGACTGGTGATGAACGGGTCGTACTCCATGTACTGCTCTGTGTAGTTAATGAGACTACACGTCGCACACAGGCACACACACAGTTAAAAGACGACAGAAAGGAAAGCTGCCCACATTTGCAATCTTCAACGTCATTTAAATTCATGCATGTGAAAACGCTGCTCTAAATGTCTGCCACAGAAAACAAAGTAGTCCCATGATTACATTTACATTTACATTGATGAACAGAAAATAAATTAGCGCCTGTCGGATGAACTTTTAATGGCTGCTCCTTCCAGGTCCCTCGGGTGTTCTGGTCTCCTCAGTGTTCCTAAGGTGAGGACCAGGACCTAGGGAGGCAGCGTTCAGTATCGTCTGGTCCTCACCTCTGGAACGGTCTGCCAGAGCAACCGAGGGCGCCTCCATCGGTCTGTATTGTCACACACAATTATCTACCGCAAACTTGTTTTATTGCTCGTTATGTTTTGCATTCAAGTTTTGCCCGGAAAGCAAAGTATGACAAGAACAGACTGGTTATCACTGAGCTTGTATTCAGACCACAGATGGGATACACACACACACACACACACACACAGAAAGTCAGGCAGCTCTCTCATACTAGGGATGCTGTTAACATTCCCGTCTCAGATGTTGTACAACACAACAACACTGTACCTTTCAGCCACTTTAGACATCTTCATGCAGTGTCGATCCAGCTGGTGGTTCAGGAACATAATCTGACATGGGAGAGAGTTTAGTGTTTCATGGTTGGTTTTGCAACCCTTTCCAATGGCCATCGCTGTAGCGGTAGAAGTCACGGTAAGAAAGTACGAACCTCTGCTCGTCTGGCTACTGTGCCTGCTGTCTAAAACCTTGCTCGTCTGACGACAGTGCCTGTTGTCTATAACATTGTTCCTACCTCTTTCTCTACATCCTCCTTGGTGCCTTTCCGGGCGTGGTGCACGGGCCCGCGCACGGGACTGTGGACCTGGGTCGGCTCCTCCGCCAAACCGTAGACGGACTGGCTCGCGGGGACGCAGAGGACAGGTCGAGACATGAGAAAACACGGTGGTAAACACACACACTTTACATGAGTGTCCTTGTTAGCGTGTACGCACACAGGTCATAAGCAACGGAACAGCCTGGAACGCAATGAGAGATTAGCGCCTTCTGCTGAGTCTCAGTTCCTCCATCCATAACGCCCCATAACGTTATTACATATTAGACATATTATGCCGTGGGTAGTTCCGACCGAGCGATCTGATCGGTCAACTAGACTTAGAATGTGATCAAATCAGCGCAAAAGCACGCCTAGCCTCAATGTGCTCGTCGTTATGAATATGACTCCGCCATTGACCATAAAGACGACACCATGGGCGGCAGTAGCTCAGGAGCTAGAGACGGTTGTCTGGCGACCGGAAGGTTGCTGGTTCGATCCCCGGCGCCGCCTAGCTAATTGTCGAGGTGTCCCCGAGCGAGACACCTAACCCCAACTGCTCCTGACGAGCTGGTTGTTACCTTGCATGGTTGACACCGCCGTCGGTGTGTGAATGGGTGAATGTGAGGCAAATGTAAAGCGCTTTGGATAAGAGCGTTGACCCCCCCTCAAGTGAAAACACCTTAACACAGTGCTACTAGCTGATCTCATTAGCCCCAAAGCATCGTTTTGACCAATTGAACGGTCAAAGAAGCATGAAAGCTAACGAAGCTACCTTCTTCACTCGGTGAGGATTCTTCATGCGACGACACTTCCTGATGTCCATCTCTGTTGTGTTGACACAGCCTGGCTGAAGAGCATTCAACACAAATTACAGCTGCATTTTAGTCACTCTTGTTTGGCAACACACACACACACACGCACACGCACGCGCACACGCACACACTATTGCCATCTTCTGCTCATTCAAATGAAAATACAATTATAGAGAGTAGAGTGGACCATCCAGAACTGGAACACACACACACACCCACACACAATGGCGCACACACACGTAGCATGCAGCCTTACTACAGGTCTATGGACGTCCCAGAATGCTCTCTCCTGGCTGTCCAGTATCTTCCTCTCCGTTTTATCCTTTTTTCTGTCAATCCTGTGGAGCAGAGATCAGCCACCGTTGAGACCATGCCGTTTGTTTTCAGCTTAGCATCGGATAGCTCAATAACTCGATCAATACCCAACGCGTGATGGCACTCCAATGTCCTCCCAATATTTTGTCTTGGATTACAGGATTACAGCTTTGAAACGCCAGCTCCATACTTAAATGTACGAGTACAAATTATATAAATGACACATTTGGCTTCTTTGTTTCCAATTTGGAGCTATTCTAAGATAAGTTATTCTTTAATTGCTATGGTATTGCTATGGTGACGGAACGCACTTACTTGACCTGGGCCTCAGCCTGCATGAAGATGAACTCCCACTTCCTGGCGAAGGCTCTCTGAAGCCTGGCCAGGTTCTCCTGTTAAAGAGAAACAGTTTTCATTTGAATTGCTCTGAACACTAACCTGACATCTAATTTTGAAAGTGAGTAGGTAGGAAAGTTTATTTATTATAGCAGTCACAAAGTGCTTCGCAAAAGCAAAATTGTAGGAAAATAACACCATAACACAGTACAAAGAAACCAACGATAAAACATAACTAACAACAGACCTTAAAAACATAAAATTACAAACACTAGACAACACCAGGGAAGACAAAGGCCATTTTGAATAAATGAGTGTTCAGCTTCCTTTTAAAGGCATCAACAGAGGTCGCAGATTGTACACCTATAGGAAGCGGGTTCCACAGTGACTGAGCCACCACTTCAAAGGCACGATCATCTTTTGTTTTCAGGCGAACGTGAGGGCCAGCCAGCAAGCCCTGGTCAGAGGACCTAAGTAACCTGGTGATATAAGTAACTCAGGTTGTGATACAAAAGACCTGAGTTTGGGTACGCGTACGCCTAGGGGTACTTTGAACGATTGCAAGGGGTACTTGGAACATCTCTAGAATTTGTCCTTTTTGTTTGTGTTGTTAATATTGGTTATGGACAATGGTAAAATAATTTCACCTTAATAAAATGTGTTGAATCTAAATACCACCTTAATAAAATGTAGGATAAATCTGAATTCTAACGAAGGCATATTTCCAATGAATGACAAATGTCAATGGTTAATGTTCATTTTTACACCAAATAACGTGCACACATACTCACATATACATAATTTATATTTTTTATCTCCTCCCAAAAATGTGTTGTGCTGGTTGAAAGGGGTACTTGGCTGAAAATGTGTGAAAATGTCTAAAAATGTCTTAGAAGGGGGTACATTAGTAAAAATAGTTAGCCACTGATCTACAGCCTCAAAATGGAGCATTCAGCCACATCAGAAGACATCAGTATGTCATCGGAAACTTTGAGAAGAGCTGTTTCAGCGGAATGCTTCAGACGGAAACCAGATTGTAATTAATCTAAAACGTGTGCAGTCAAGACAGCAGTTGAGCTGTTTGGCAACAACTTTCTCTAATATTATTTAACTAAAAGTCAGCTTATGAAATAGGACTATAGTTTTTGGCAAGGGATGGACCACGGATAGTTTTCTTCAGAAGAACAACTGCGTGTTTAAAATAAGTTGGGACGCAACCAGACTGCAAGGAGCTATTTATAAAAGATACCAGGCATGGACTAATAGACCCAAGTACATTATTAAGCAAGGGAGTTGGTAAAATATCTACAGGGCTTGAGGAAGTTTTCATGCTGGATAAGCAGAAAAGGGAGTACAAGAGGGGATGACGCTAGCCCTGACATCTCGATTCTTATCCACAAAGAAAGAAGGAAAGTTACTGCAATCCCAGAATAGAATCAATACTTAAACCAAGCATAAAACAAGGTCCAAGGCACGGCCCTAATATGCGTGGGCCCGGCCATGTGTTGAATGAAATGAAAAGACACAAAATCAAGAAACAACATCGACGTGAATATTAAAATCACCAACCATTATAAAAATCACTGAATTCAGACACAGAAGAGCTATTTGAATCAGGGATCGCCAAAAGAAAATAGCACCCACCTTGCCCATTCGCTTGAAATACACACAGTGCACCTCAGCTTTTAACTCTTGCTTCACAAGACTTGTGATCAAAAGACCAACGGGAAGAAGAGCTAAAAAACCCTCCGCCAACACCCTCAACCTCTCCCCATTCACCCAGGACCTTGAGGCGTAGGCGGACTCATCATGACCGCCATACTTACTGCCTCGTAATCTGCCAGCTCCAGCCTGGTTTTATTCTGCATGGTCCGCTTGCACAGGTAGATGGCTGAGAGGGAGAGAGAGAGAGAGAGAGAGAGAGAGAGGGAGAGAGAGAGAGGGAGAGAGAGAGCGAGCGAGCGATGGGTAATCCATTTCTCCTTGACAGCAAGAGTGTGCAGTTGACAAGGAGCCGCGGAAGATTCCCGAAAGACCCAGAAACATTTCACCCCCACAGCATCTCACACACGCACGTATGCACGCACGCATGCACACGCACACACACACACACACACACACACACACACACACACACACACACATACATACACAACCACACACATACACAGCAGCGCACGCCCACACACACACACACACACACACAGACACACACATACACAGCAGTGCACACACACACACACAGACACAGACACACACACACACAAATATGCACTCAAGCATTCATACACACATTCCAGCCATCAGATACGCATTCTGTAAAAAGCCCCCCCTTCCTCTCTCTCTCTCTCTCTCTCTCTCTCTCTCTAGCATGTGGTCCTGGTTCAGTAGAAGGACTTCCATATGTTGTAAAGGCTC
>OMKP01080162.1:0-17656 GCA_900302375.1 Bathygadus melanobranchus
CTCCCCTTATGCAGCGGTGCCTTAATTCTGAGAAACATGTATGAATGGAGGATGCTGCTTTCATAGACTTTCCTCTCTGTCTGTCTGTCTGTCTCTCTCTCTCTCTGTCTGTCTCTCTCTCTCTCTCTCTCTCTCTCTCTCTCTCTCTCTCATTGGCTCCCCACCGTTCGGGAGAGAGTTTACTTTTGAACTTGTCCCTCTCTTTTCGTTTGGTTTTCTAGAACCCGACCGAGGGATGGGATATTTGGATGTGACTGTTTTTGGGGTTTGTTTCTTCGTTCATTTTTTACTTTTTGATCGTTAACAACATCATTCTGTAAAAGTGAACAGCCAGGTATCCTGTACGTCAGTCGTCCTTTTCGGGGTGTGTTTCTTCAAGGGGATGAAAAAACAAATAAAGAAAATGAGTAAAACAGAAAAAAAACAACAAAAACTTTTGCACAGAAGACACGAGATACACTGAAACGTATCACCACCAGTCTATACAATAATACAAGACACTAGAAGTATAAACATTGCCCATTTCTATTGTTAGCTTAGTGAGAGGGTGGGTCCGCACAGCGCGGAGCTTTCCTCGACGGTCGGACTGTATGATAATAATAAGTATTGTTTCTGATGTGACTGTATGATATTAATCAGTACTGTATCTGGCTGGTCTAGATAAACAAAACAAATGTCAATGAAAAAAAGACATGTATAAGTATATTAAAAAAAAAAAAAATTGGTGTATGTGTACTAACTATGTAAGTAAGTAAGTCATGGGGTCGTATGACTTTTTACAAAGCATTTGGGTGTTGGCTGCAAGTTTTTATATTAAAAACCTGGGTCATCACGCCTCCTCTATTTAGTATGTCAACGTTTGGACCACTTCTCCCTTACCAAAGGGTATTAAAGTTTTTGTGTGGGTTAACTGTATCATGTGTTAACTGTGGTCTTTTTTTTTTTTTACATTATTTTGACCCTGAAACAATATATTACTGTCACATGTGGCCTGTGGTCATTTCAGTCGATTTTGTGGAAGATTATTTATGAGGTTTGCCTTTTTCGTTGGAATAAGCAATCCGTGTTCATGAACATGGCTGTAATCACGGCTATAGCCAGGAGGTGGAGACAGAGATCTTCAACATCCAAGGTCATTTTAGACCGCAGACCTTTCATTTGAGATTTACTTATTCCTTCCAGTAACATTCCTTAAATTGTGCGTTTTTGTTCCACATGTGATTTATAGTAGTACAGTACTGGCCAAACTGGAAGCTGTATCCCGAGATTAGCATCATCCACATTCCCGTACAGCAGGATGTATATTATTTAGTCAAGTCATTTGTAGTTTTCCACTGTTTATTAGTGTGGTTAATAAAAGTATTATCTTTATAAAAAATAAAAAAGATCAGCCGCTAGCATTCAAACTATTTCAAAAGCCAAATGATTCCCGGTTCCCGGTAATCATCTCAATTAAAAAAGTGTTAGTATCTGGGCTATATGGTTAGATTATGATAACATTTTCAATGTGGCTCCCATTTCTGCCTTCACAGCCACTTGAAATGGCACCAACGCCTCCAGCGATGACTACCCATAACCCAGGAGCAGACATCATTGTCGATTCGACGGACAGCCAAGATGCTGTGTGTGTATGTGTGTGTGTCGCTGCCTTGAATCTTGAAATAGCTTGAAATTGTAAATTGGTCACTGCCAGCTAGTCTTCTCTGTTATTACGTTCAATAAGTAACCTGTGTACATCTTGCCCAGTGGGGGGCCCTGTTTAATCCAAACCCTCCTCATTATTCCAAAACTTAAGACCCACAATGTGAAACACACCATTTGGAGCAGCATCAAGCAAAGGCGTGTCTGAAACGATGGCTGTGTTGCGAAACTTTTTCATACATCCTCTGTCTAATTGCTCGTTCACGATTACTCTTGTGGAGAGTAGCAGTTAGTGGTCAAGCAGGAGGCAGGCAGCAGTGTTGGGAGGAGACATCTGAGCTGCGTCAGCGTCATTAAAGGCGACTTGACTGATGATCTTCAGACACGCTTCATGGGTGCATGTCTAACAATGTAGGCGAAAAATATTTGCTTGTGTAAAATCTACTGATATACCCTCGGCCTGAAGTCACTTTAGCGGCCGCCTCTAGATTATTGGAATGCAGCCAATGTCAGTTATGCATTGTTTTACATAAGGCTGCATGTTGAAATGGTACAGGCCTATTAGACTTCATTAACCCGGCAATTCTTAAAATCACCTATTCTTTCAATCATATCCACGCTATATGGTTGCAAGTGTGGACACCCAGTGTAAAAAAGAATCTGTTTTAATCAAAAGCCTACATTGTATGGTTTAATCACAAAAGGCATTTACAAAACCTACAAAAACAAGTTTACTTCTCACATCATTGTCATGTTGCACAAAAAGCTCAATTGAAATAAAAAATAATAAAATAAAAAATGGAATCCGGATAGGTCGGGAAACGTCCCTGGGTTTTCTTTTAAAAGTAGCCTAAAAAAACAGGATTCGCTACAATCCGCTTCGAGGGGAAAGGAGCTCTCGACCAGACATCATCTATCAATTAGCCCCCAGAATGTGTCACAAAGTCAATCCCCTTCATTTCCCAGACGCCTGCACAACACAATTTGCTGCGTGTCCCCCAAGACGTCGTGAGGAGTGTCCACAGAGAGCGCCGACAACACAAGACAAACTGAGTTACATCTCTCGCACACACGCACGCCTCCCCCTTTGGGCTAATGGGACAAACAACAACACGTCCAATACAAGCTTGGTTCTAGTCATTACCTGAGATGGGTTAGTGTGTGTGTGTGAGCGAGTAAGAGACAGAGAGAATGTTTCAATCCCCAGAACTGTTATCAGAGTTCTCCCCAGCCGGCTCTTTCCAGTCTTTCCTCCCCCTCCCCCTCTTGTATCCGTCGGGCCCCGAGTCTGTGTCTCTGTGAGAGTCCTGTTTCCTCTTCTTTCCACAGCGCCTGCCTCTCTCCCTTTCCAGCTCCTCGCCACTCTCCACTGAGCTGCTCTCCTCTGTGTCTCTCCTCCTGCTCCTCCTCCTCTTCCCTTTGTGCTGCTTGCTTTTACTACTCTTCCTCCTCTCTTTGCTTCTGGTGGCTTGACCCTCGCTGCTGCTCGAGGCGTCCATTTTCTTTCGCTTCCCCTCCTCTTCCTTCTTTTTCTTCTTCTTCTTCTTTTTCTCTTTCGACTTCTTTGAGCGCTTGGGGACGGACAGTTCTCTCTTGGTCTTCTTCCTCTTGCGGTGTCCGCTGTCCCTGGTGTTGCCGTCCTCCTCGCTGAAACCACACAATATGTGGAGTCAACACACACAGACAGAATAGGAAATGAGGTGAGGGAGATATTTATGCTGTTAAAGTACTTGTTGTTTACCTGTCACTTGAGAATTCCTCAGGATAGAGTTCCTTAAAACCGCTATGTCCCCACCTGTGGTTTAAAAAACAAAACAAAAAAATCGTTTTAACCCTATCTAGTATCTACCCACCACGCTTTTTTAATGACTCAAGACCAAATATTAAGTCTATCAAGTCATTTAGCAGTCAACAAAGCGACTATTAAGGAGCTGGTAGGGGTTAGGCATCCTGCCTCCAGCTCTGTTTTCATGTTTAGATGCGTACCTGTCAGGATCATTGGCCTCAAATTCGTACAGTTCACGAGACCAGTACCGCGCCTCTCTGTCATCATGGTCAGATGTACGGGTCTTTGAACAATCAGACACCCGATCGCAGTGCATGTTCCCCCTTAAAAAAACAATTGTTTACTGTAAACAATAGTAAAATTGTCAAAAAACCCTGTTGTGTTGTTTTTCAATAGAAACGCAGGAGGTACATTTGAACATATACAAAGTGTCATTCTTTCATTCGTTAAGACCTTGTTGTTTCCCTTGTCGACACTTCTGGTTGCTGGGACATCTGTTTCTCGCAGACTCTCATTTTCCACATCTCCTTCTCCTCCTGGATCTGTCACACAAAAGTAGCGCAATTAACGACTGCTCCACAAACACTGATTAACAATAATTACACACTCACTGGACTGGTCTCTTGCTCTCTCGCAAACACACATCCACCTTGTTATGAGCATCTGTGTGGCGGAGCACATTTCTCAGCAGGAACTTCCCCCACTTCGCCATGACGCTCCCCTGTGCACATTAAAATAGACAGTGGGGAATTAAACAGGGCAATTAATTGATAATGAATTAGGGTATGTTGATTTTCCATCAGACGAGCTAACGAGTAGGTCACCGCCAAGAGCGAGTAGGTCACAGCCAGGTCAAGACATCTATTAAAATAATGAGCTATCGTTAGAACGCCGTTATAACGTTAGACATGAAGTTATTTCGAAACACAGATGCTGGCTAATCTCAATGTACAATTGTGGATATCGGTGGAGGCATTTAGATGGTTCTTGAGCTTAGCTGTAAGCTAAGCAATCATTTCAGCGCATGAATGAAAAAAAACAAATGGCAGACGATTGGTTTGCTTTTTGTCAAAGTGTATCGCCGACAAATGATCTTACCGGTTATATAGTTATTATACCGAGCTGATCGTGTCAGTGAAAAGCGCCGTATTCGGGAACAGCACACCCGTTTACAACAACACACGGTAGCAGCTCCACTTCCGCTTCACCACGCGTCATAATTTTGGCAGCGTCTCATTGGCTCTGACTCTCGACGTCACACATTGGAAATTCTCTGACAAAATGTTGACCGTTTTTTCTAATCATTTTTATCTTATTATGTCATCCTCACTTTTGTTTTTTAAGTCGCTTAATTTGAGATACGAGATATACGTTTTACATGCCCTCTAGTTTTTGAGTGAGGGATAGGTACAAGAACATTTAAACATATTTGCCAAAAATTACTTGTTGTATGGCTGCCTATAGGCATACCAGAATAATAACGTGGAAATACAAGTGTTCGGTCATTATTGACCATCAAGCCTCATATTACCAATATCCATAGAGTTAGTAGTTTATCTAGCCAATAGTATACGTTTTTTGTGCACACTGGACATGTCGACAGTCCCTCAGTGTTTATTAACTTGTGATATGCCGAATACATAAACTGCCTCATGTATATAGAACACTAAATGTAACATAAAAAATAAAGTATAGTGTTTTATGCGTTTGGTTTTTCATTCATGCTTATGATATTATTTCCCAGAGATCTAGCATCCAGTACAACAACTCATCACTCTTGCGTAATGTTGACTGGATCAATGCCAATTCCAATACATAGTAATTAAAGGTCAATATTTTATGTCAGATCACATTTAGCCTTACTAAACTGTTCGTGGTGTAATAGTACGAACACGCGACAGGGTTCTTTGCTGTCCGTGTGCGGTCCTTCAATGACCTCGGTTTTGATTGCGTGTACAAGGGAGGCGAGCTCTGAAGTTTAGTAACAGGATCTGCCTCCACGGTTGCCGTAGCACCCGGGTATACTTTTTTTGTTTGGCTCCTTGATGTCACCCGCGACCACTAGCTTTCATTAGTGTCAATCATTTCACACGTGTTAATTAACTCCTTGTGCTTGCCTGTTTGTGTGTGCATGTCATTCCCTTGGTTTCTGAGTTCTTTGCTTATGCGTCCCACACGCTTTCCCTGTGTAATATTTCGGTCCTTGACACTGTTTGTGATTGATTCGGCAAATCCTTTGTGTGGTGGTGTTTTGATTTTCACCAAGTGAAATGATTGCTTGGGGTATTCAAGCTCTGCCCCTGGGATTTTACCTTGGCCTTGTAATAATGTTGCCATTAAACTGGCGATCTGATTTGTGTAAACTATGTTCTGCGGGGTTGAGTTATCCCATAGAAAGAGCCTGCTGCACCTTGAAGCTCGACAGATGGTTAGGTGTTTGTTAATGAGTCGTGGGAGAACGATTCCCGAGCAGCCAAGCAGGTTTTTAACATTGAGGTTCCGGATGGCTGGTGGTGCCGGCAGATTATTTATTTTCATTTCCCCAGATGCAGTCCACCTTCAATACAGTCCTTCCTCGGCTATATAGTCAGGGACTGCAGCTCTTATTAAAATAGGGAATGAAGATTGCTAGAAGATTATAGCGTCAACCTGCTGACCCACGTAGGCATCTGAGTCACACCATGAAGGTCCCTGAGTCCAATGTCCTGTTCTCCACATGACAACTCCCTATAGACTCCCCTATATATCCCACCCTTGGGCCTATCTCGTAACGCATAACTTCTGCATTCGTCTGCACCTCGATAGATAAGCTCATCTCCAATGTTGACATTTTGACGGTACAAACTTGTGATTGAATTATAGTCAGATATTCCTTATCTCTCCCATGAGCATACTTTCAGAAAGGCTTCGAGAAAGCCCACTTGAAGCCACAGTATCTTCATCTTTGTGGCTCGCAGGCTCTCCAATATTTTATATTTGTTAGACAATTGACAAATAGTGTTTATTTTGCATCCATGATGGATGTAAAATTTCCCCCAAGAAATCCTCACCCGAACATCTCACATTTCTCGCCCATATGTGCGTTTACTAAAGTCTGCTAGACACAGGCCGGCATTTATCTGAGAAGGATCCACTTTGCTTTAGTGTCCATTCATTTACATTTACATTTACATTTAGAGCATTTGGCAGACGCTTTTATCCAAAGCGACTTACAAAAAAGTGTGTTGTTTCATTCTTTCGACAAATGTACTTATTGTAAGTTGCTTTGGATAAAAGCGACAAATGCCCTAAATGTAAATGTAAATGATAGATCCAACGAAGCATTATTCTCATTGGACTAACCCAAACAGTAGGCCTACAAAAAAGTGTTTAATGTCCTTGCTTCCTTGGCTCCTGCTCTCCACATCTTTTCCACTATTCCTTAAATGCTACCTCTCCATCCCCCCGGGACGCCTGCTGAATACAGGATTTGAATTCGGGAAACAATAGGTGGGAATCACAAGGGCCATGGGGCTGAGCTTCCCCATTTACACTGGGGTCATATAGGGGTCATTTACACTGTGGACGCTGGGGACCTGTCCCTACTACTTTTTGATTTTCTCCCTGTCACCTTTTAAAAGCGGAATTTGTGAAAAATGTTCCGAAAATAACAAATGAGAACACTTGAAAGGTTTGTTTGCACAATAACGAAACATACAATGCCATGTAGAGGAAACAAATGCTCATTATCCAAAAAAAAGTAACATAATAAAAACAAAAATCCCCCCTGCCCTATTGTTTGTGAAATGCCCCAAAAACTTGCCTTTTTGATGCGCTGGTCGACACCAAACCAGAAATGTTTTCCTTTGAACCTAATAATTTAGCATCAGCAGAATATTTACAAGTACTCCACAGAACCTGCTCACGTACCCACTAGGGCAGTGTTTCCCAATGTTTTTGTGATCAAGGCACGCCAACAATCCTCACCAGAAGGATTTCTTGATCTAAACTACTGACAAACGTGTACAGCGGTGGTTGCTATGATACTGTGCAGCAATGATGGGCAAAGTAAAATCAGTCAGAACATTCCAAGGCACACCTAACTTCCTAATAGGGTGCAGGTAGGCGAGAATCACTGAATTATACAAAACTATTTGAATCCCTATATGATGTGAGTGGGTGAGGCCTATTATTCAAAATGTACACAAACATTTATTGCAGATTGGTTGAATATTGGTTGAAAACATCCCATTATGTTCCTTGTTAAATGTTCAATTCATTCAGCAGTCTAAAATACTTATTTTTTTATGGTTTACATATAGCCTCAGAATCTGATATCATAACAAACTAATGTTTATCTATTCTACTCTACATTGCAAAATGGCTAATTCATAGGCATATGCAGTGTAAGATTCCTTTTGTTGTAGAGTCTATGATTAGTAGCCTATAGGGCAGGCTTTCCAGCTAAAACTATCTGTAGACACAGCTAGTTTGGTGCACAATTGAAATGTGTTCCTTTAGAGAATATAGCCCTTGTTCTCTCTTTCAATACATTCTAGATAACCACAGTAATGATTGCCAAAGTCCTCCAACACGTAGCCTACCAACTATAGCAACAACATATAGCTAGCTTCTTACTGTATTACTCAGTAATTACTAAGATCTGTTTATTAACTTTGTCAATATTGTGGCTGATAGCATGACCTTTTTGCACCCATACTTTCTGCGACATTCCCCTGCTTGTGTGTCATTGCATGCTTTCCTCTCTTTGTAAATGATATATCATTAACCCATCTCACATGTTCTAACTTGTGCAGTGTCACTCATTATTCAAACCGTTAAGGTTCCAGTCAAAAATAAACTACCACACCCATCCTCCTCACTGGCAGCCCATTTCTCACGACTGACAGGTTCCGTGCATTTAAATATACTCTTGGGCTACAATAATACACAGATTCCATGTAACCACCTCCTCCTGTTTGTGAAAGAGGAGACCACCGACCGGAGGGAGGAAGGAGTAGAGGAGAGGAGAGGGAGGGAGGAAGGAGTAGAGGAGAGGGAGGGAGGGGGAGGGTAAACACACTCTCAGACATAGCAATGTCTGCCTTGCTCTGCGCGCACTGAACGGAGGACTGGCTGCAAGCCGCTGCGACCGAGCGGACGAGAGAAGGAGGGTATGGGGGAATAAAGGAGAAAGGGGACTGGCGCTGTCTCGTTTGTTGTTAGCCAGGAACAATAACATTGTGTTGGTGAATGGGGGCTTGTGAGCTCACTGACCACCAGGCGGGTGCCGCAATGAGAAACCAGGCAGGCTAGTACTGGTGCTGCTGAGCGCAAATCCTCCCCCGTTTGCGACCACAAACTGGGATTGAGTCTTGAAATGAATCGGGTCCAGTGCAGAGTCCAGTTGCTGTAGAATTGAGATTTGGAGGGTTGTTTTTTTTTCCGACCCAGGCATACGCGGTAGGAGAGAGTTGGAACACGGTGTTATTTCTGTGTGAACACGGTGTGCTGAAGACTCGTCTGGTTGTTACAGTTTTCACTGCCGATTCCTTCCTCTACTGCCGTGGGCTCTGTTCGGGTCATGGTCCTGTCCGTGGAGCAGGACATCACCCAGATACAGGGGTGATGGGAGGTTAGACAAGTACAAACATGGGAGCCAAGCAGATGAAATGGTAAGAACTGGTTTCCGCCAGCGTGTTAATATCGTTATAGGAATACGATTTTCTCAGGTTAAACTAAGACAACTGAAATGCACGCCCCTTATTAATGACATAATATAATTAAAATACAATAACAAAGGATCTGTACTGTGGGCCGTTATACCGATGTATATTGATTAACCCGTCAAATCGTTCTCAGAGGTCTAGCTGTCAGGGCTCGTTTAACAATTACTACACGGTTAAATAATCATTTCATTTGGTGTAAAGCCGTGATGCTGCAGCTTCTGTTGCAAACGTGACGCGTCTAATGGGTGTGTCTGGGTACCAGTTGTAAATGAGTGTGTGGGTCATTGTGAGCATAGACTGTTATTGCCATAGCAACGACAGAGGAGTAGGGAAGGAGCAATTTCCACCCCTCTTACATCCACCCCTCTTTGATATGCAACATCCTTGCTGTAGAATAGATACAAAAAGAAATAATGACATTAAGCAATAGCCCTCATAGGCTATGCAATGGTATTCTTGTGAGGATTTATATTATATATTTATTTTTTTTCAAATCCTAAAAAAATAAAAATGTGTTAGATGTCTTTGGAATCAAGCTGATGTTGCCTCCAATGTTGAGTTAATTTGTAATTAAGACACAGTAATACATCAGTGTGCATGCTACACAGCATGTGAACTGAATGAAATCCCCTGCTAAAAAAGACATTAATCTGCCAAAATGAAGCTCATCTCTTGTAAATCCCGGTGCTAAATCTCTGGCTTATCTACTATGGGGCATGCCACTGTGCTGCTACTGTTAGCTCCTCACAGCAGGAAGCATGTCAAACTTATTCAATACAGTTTACTAACAAACAATACAGCGGTGACAGATTCCAATATTGGTCATGGAATACCAGCACTAGCAAGATCAGTAACTAACTCTAACTAACTGTGCATTCCTTTTAGAGGAAGGAGTAATCACAGTAAAATCATGCTTTTCCTTTTTTTACAGGACTTAGTGTTTTTCGGGAGGGAGAGCTAGCGTGTGACCCACTGAGATTTAGTCTTTCACTTCTAAAGCCATCTTGTTGTTTTGCTGTTGTTTTATTCCCAGTCGACACGTTGCAGAATTGAGGGTCTAAATTTCAGCTTGAATGTAGAAGAGATGTTGCAATAGGGCCTATTCCTCTGCAATTTCACTGGGTTCTTGTCGTGTGTGTGTGTGTGTGTGTGTTGCATACATGCACGAATGCCTGTGGGGTATGGTTCCTATTCCCTGCTTGGCATGAAACGTAGGTCTGACCCCCACCCACTGCTTGACAGTAGGCCTATGCAGGAATGTTTTCCCACAGACACAAGCTAAGAAATATTTCTAAGGTCATAGCAATACACATGAGAATAAGATGTCCTTTTTAGTCACTGTCTTGAACTTGTTCAACGCTTATTGCTGTAAAGTCACAGTTTTCAGTTCTTGTTACTTTAAAGCTAGTTTCTAATTTGTCAAGCTGTAGTCTTGAACTGGTTCAACTAAAATTACACTCTCAATCATTTCAAGTTACAACTGTTGTTTCTGTAAAGTAACTTTTGTTCATGCAAAGTTCCTCCTGTATATCTATTATTTACAGTCTAAAACTTGTCAAGTTGCAGTCTTGAAGTTGAAGTTCAACTCTTGTTTTCAGTATAGTTGGCCTTGTTCCTTGACTTCTCTCCTTCTTTCTCCCAGTCTTAGCTCCGCCAGCCCGGCACACTCCCCTAAAGAAGAATACGTAGAGGCCCAGTTCGCCTCCACTGACAGCCCACCAGAAGAATGTGTCAAACCTCAATCCACCGAGCCAGGGGAGCTCAGGGATGACAAATCAGAGCTGACGGAGAAGAAATGCGATGCCGGTTGGTGGCACAGCTGCTCTTGATGCGAAGCAAGAAGCTATCACATTGCACAAAATAACAACTGTTATAACTCTTCACCAAGCATGTTTCCTTCTGATTCCATTCCTCCTCTGTTTTTAAACATTGGTGGGATGTAGGTGAGGTGGTTCTCTGTGGGCTGTGTCCTTCCCTGGGGCAGGAGGGGCCCGAAGAGGACAGGTCCTGGGAGGAGCAGCTCGACACCCACCAGGAGCAGCTGGAGAAGGAGATGCAGGAGGCCAGGAGGATGGTGTTTCGCCTGCAGGTAACTCCCCAAAGGACGTGCGTGCATTTAGGATCTATTTCGATGATATCTGCAATAATCCCGCTAACGACAGATGGTGCAGCTAGATCAAATCAATGTCCAAACTGAAGCTTACATACTAGTTAGCAGTCCACACATTTATACTTCAAAAAGGGAATCTATACTGTATACATTTTGTGCTCTACACATGTGCGTTTAAATTATTTCAGTTTTAAAACACTGTTGTCTGTTTGTTTATATATTTTATTTGTGTCTGTGGGTGCTTGTGTGTGTGTCTAGGCGTTGCTGTTGCATGGTTCTCTCCCTGAAGAGGACCAGAGTGGCTCTTTGAGCTTCGGGGACAGTCGAGTGAACGCCGAACAGCAGCTGGTACAGTTTCCTACTTCCTGCTTTTAAAACAACAACAACAACAACTACAACAACAACAATAAAACAGCAGTGTAACTATCGCCGGTGTACTTATGGTGTGTTTCAGCCTCGGTTCAGTTGAGCAGAAGCTCCTGTTCATAACAAATTACCTCCAACAACATCCAATCTGTTGTTTAATGTCTTTTTTTTTTAAAAGAGAGATGCCATTTTTTTGGCTCTTCTTCTTCTTCTTCTTCTTCTTCACTAATTATGCTGGTCCCTCACCTCTGTCTTTGAAGGTTGTAATCCGCAGTCGTCTGGACCAAAGCGCAGAGGAGACTCTTGATCTGAAGGTACCGTCAGTGAATATAATGAGGTGCCGTGTATAGAGAAGCCCCTGGAATATGCAGTAAGTGTGTCCGCAGTGCTGCTGATGAAGTCCCTGTGCTGTGCCTTGTTGTATTTCCTCTTCTTCTTCGGTGGTGCTTAGAGGGAGCTCCTGAGACACAAGCAAGAGGCCCGCCACATACAGGCCATCAAGGTAAACCCTTGTAATGTCATGCTGTAATTAAAACTAGCTTATTTTTTTAAGGGTACCCCGGCACGATCCAAGGTGTTCCTACTCTTTTGATGCCATATGCTTTTTGACATTTAACGTTAGATCATGTATGTGGTTGTTGTACATTGTGCTCTGTGTATACGTCTGTTCTTTGTGTGGTAGACAGGTGTGCCGCCTCTATATGCAGCCCCTCTCTGGAATATCCTTTCATCTTCAGCTCTCTCTCTGTGTCTCTCTGCCTCTCTCGCTCTCTCATTAGGATGCTCTGCAGCAGCGCATGGCAGTGCAGGAAGATGTGGTGCTCCACTTAAAGCAGGAGCTGCTGAGGTGTAACATGAGCAGGGAGGAGCTGGAAGGGGAAAATGTGAGTCGAGAGATCATTCCCTTCTCCGCACACACGCCCGCACACACAAACGCAAGCGCACGCACACACACACACAGGGATGGATCTTAACACAATGAAGTGATGTCACATGGTCTTTTTCTGTTTTGCTCAGAGCGAGCTCAAACGTAAGCTGAGCGAACGGGACAAACTAATGAGTGAATATGAGGTAACTTTTTTGTATGTATTCGAAAAATAAATCATGAATAAATGTGTTATTTCTTCGCATTTGATCATGCGAGTGGATACTGTACTTCTTTACATTTGCATTGTGCGCATTGAGTTGTAGTATTTAGTGCAGATGTTTACACGTCTCGGGGTCATATTTAATTCATGCCCTGCCCTCATAACAGCAGCAACTTGGGAAGAAGGAGCGTCTGCTACAGCAGCAGCAGCAGAAGCTGGACGACTCTCAGCACATCAAGTCACATGACGTTAGCCGCGCGCGGGTAAGGGCCGCAGGAGATACCACTGAACTGCCAGACGCTGTGTCGTCGACGACGTCGCCCACCCCAACATGCTCATTAAACCGCGTTCTGCTCCCTTCTTCTGACAGTCGTTTAGGAATGAAAACAGCGGTTACAACAGCTCGGTGACACCCATGTCCCCGCCACTGTTCCAAAACACTGCACCGGTATGTTTAATATTCATGGGAATGTTTAGATTTATGTTAAAGAGAATGTCGAGTGTGCAGTGCACAGAATGATTTTATATGCTGATATGTTTTACAACTTGGAATTAAAGGGAAACATTTGCCTCAACGTGTTTGTTTGTTTATCTCGAACCGAAAGCATTTACATGATACAAATTAAAAGATACAAAAACTAATTTGTCACTATAGTCTGGGGTTAGATAAAATAACCCCTGACTATAGTGACTACTTACTTACATTTCAGGGCAAGATTATTCAGAATGTCAGAATGACATGGCTTGATTTCACGTCATGGTTTCATGATTTCATGGCATTGTCTCAGTGTAACCTGCTTTGGTGTTCAGGGGGAGGAGCTGCAGCTGGTCAGGGAAGCCCTGCGGAGTCTGAGGGACAACTTCTCGGGTCACGACCCCCTACATCATACTCTGGACACGCTAGAGCAGGGCGTGGCCAGCCTCATGGACCGCCTGCACGCCCTGGACAGCCAGCGGAGGCAGGACAAAGGGGTAAACACACACACACTAACGCACACACACACACTATTTTACTATTATCAATAATTGCTGACACACAGTATACATTATTGAACTACTTATGTAAAACAATTTCAGAATATCCTCATTTCAATCCTTATTATTGCTAAACCTAAAAAACAAATAATGATCTATTTCTCTGTTCCATATCAAATGTTGCCTGCTAACTTGGTAGTCCTGAAAAGGGACTTATATATATATTCTCTCCTTTTATAGGAGGAATATCGATCACCAGGACGCAGAGCCAATTCCACAGACCGAGATTCCTGGCCACCATCAAGTGAGATAAAAATACACAGAACAGATAGAAAAATACACATAGTCTGCACGTAAACCCGTACCAATACTGACGCTCATTCTTCTTGTTTAAGCTAGCCATGTAGCGTACCTCTTTTGTATTTGCTCATACATGTGTGTTATTATTATTATTATTATTATGTGTGTTTATTTGTTTTCAGAGATAGCACACTCTCACAGTAGCCCAGGTTTGAACTCGGCTGTCTGTACCAAGGTTCTCTACTTCACCGACCGCTCACTCACCCCGTTCCTAATAAACATCCCCAAGAGGTAAACAATAGTTAACACTGAGTTCATATTGAGTCAATACCAATCTATTTCGGACTAAAAGTTAGTTAGTTGTGGGTTCGCTGCTAGTTCACATCGCAAACTGGAATGCATGCACGCATGATCGTAGCTTCTCTTTATGGACGGCAGGAACACTATGAACCTTGAGGTAATAGCTTCAAGCCTAAGATGGCGTTTGTATGTATATTTCCATGGTGGCTCTGGTGCTGTGTGAGCATACGTGCGTGTGAGTGTTCAGCCTTCCATGCCAGTGACTGTGTGTGTGTGTGTGTGTGTGTGTCTCTCTCTCTCCCCTTCAGACTGGGCGAGGTCACTCTGCGGGACTTTAAGGCAGCTGTGGATCGCCATGGCAGCTACCGATACCACTTCAAAGCCCTCGACCCTGAGTTTGGCACAGTGAAAGAAGAGGTAGGCGTGGGAGAAGATTCAATTATTACCCTTACCCTCACGTTAACAATTTAAACTCAACAGGAGAGCAATTTCAACAAAGAGCTGCCAAATCCATATAAAACTATGTTACAAACTTTTCATATGTGCTTTTGAGCCCAGAACCATTAGCGGGTTTTGCTGAAAAACTTCCCACATAGTCAAAAGCAATTGATTCATGCTCATGCCCTGATTTAAAAGGCCAGCCCGGGATTGAGTTTTGGTCCCTACTTGTCATAGCTAAATAAAACACTGTAATTGAGGTCTTGTCCTTAAGGAAAGTGCTTTTTTCACTTTTCAGTTGTGTCTTTTGCTTTTCCGTGCAGACTTGCTTTGGTTGTAGTAGAACCACAACCTAGAATTATTGAAAGCCTCCTATTATGCGAGAGAGCATCCCACATTGCACACTATGTATTTTTCTTTTGTGGTCCCTTTGGGTCATTTTGAGTGTGTGTGTGTGTGTCTGTCTGTGTCTGTCTGTGTGTGTGTGTGTGTCTGTCTGTGTGTCTGTCTGTCTGTGTGTGTGTGTGTCTGTGTGTCTGTCTGTCTGTCTGTGTGTGTGTGTCTGTCTGTGTGTCTGTCTGTCTGTGTGTGTGTCTGTCTGTCTGCCTGTCTGTCTGTCTGTCTGTGTCTGTCTGTGTGTGTGTGTGTCTGTCTGTGTGTCTGTCTGTCTGCCTGTCTGTCTGTCTGTCTGTGTGTGTCTGTGTGGCAGAGGTGTAACAATGTGTGCTGGGGGGTGTCTCCAGGTGTTCCACGATGGAGCGGTGGTGCCCGGGTGGGAGGGGAAGATCGTGGCCTGGGTGGAGGAGGACCACGGGGACCGGCGCTAGAGCCAGCTAAACACACCACTGCCATCGCCATTACAAACCTCAAGTACTACTAGAGCCACCGCCAAACCTCACTGGGAATCCCATTTGACGTTCCTGTGACTCCATAACTAGTGGGCATTCGTACGAAAACAAACCAACCCCCGGGACCAATGGATGTAAACAAAAAGAAAAACCATTCCTACGATGAGACATTGTTTCATGTGGGGAGTTTAACTTAACACTTTGCTATCACTTTATTATATTGAACACATATTAGTCACTTTTACCGCAGCTTGTATGTGTGTGCATGTATTGTGCGTACGCATGACCTATCAGGAAGGAGGTGCGATGTAAGACTTGGACGAGCGAAACGAATGAAAGCGGCAGGTTTACAGTAACATTCAGTGTTTTATATCTGTAACTGGTGCATAGTATCTGAACCTTACAAAAATGTTTTCTGTTGTCATTTGTATGATTTTTTTCCAATATGAGTCTATTGCCAAACCTTGATATTGTTGTTCTTCTATTAATTTGAGTCTTTTAATAAAGATTAACTGTTGCATGGATGGTTTTCTGTAATGACGGCATGTCATGCACTTCAAAGCGTCTCCAGACACTTCTCCTCTCCGGAAGATCTTCCTACCGTAGGCGTCTCTACGTGGGCTGAGCCACAACAAATCTTTTTAAGATGGTTTCCAGTTCCCTCTAATCATCCAATGTCTCAGAGAACATCCACCCTCAGAGTCAACCTCCGTTCCTTCTTGTTGAAGGTAGCGGTTGTGCTGTCTTCATCTACCGTCTCTGGCAGGTCTACTAGGAGATGGTAGAGGTCGCCCACCTCCAGTAAGACATCGTCCTGCAGGGTGATGCAGCGTACACACAAGGTGCAACATCGTCAGGAATAAATACCGCATGCTAACCAGGGCTACTGTTGTTGATTTATTGTGTTTTTTTCATTCATCATTTAATCCATAAAAACGTCAGGAATAATGGAAAACACTTATCACAGCCCCCAAATAGACTGGTTTGCCTAACAAGCAGCCAAGAAAAACACAATTCATCATATGTTAAACATACATTAACATTATCATGACCTGAAACAGAAAATCAACCAAATATTCACCTTTCTGGAGCCATACAAGACAGCAAATATCTTTTTACTAATGCTTTTTACTATGTCTAAAAACGCTTAATCAATCATTACAACGATAATGGTGACCCTCTAATCAATCAATGAATTCAGTCAATTGAATCGTTTCATGTAAACGAAAAAGCTGATGAGAACCATGTGATTGGGCATGGGTGGAGAACCACTGACCTGGGAGACACTGAGCTGACACTGGGACTGGGAGACCACCCTGGGGAGCTCCACGGTTAGCTCCACCACGCCCCGGGACCCGCCCTCGGAGCCTGGGATCACCACCAGCTGGTACTGGGGTGCCTGGGGGTGAGGGGCTGCATACGTGCTGGAAATCACCTGGATTAGAGCCTTCTTATTTTTATTGTCCTCTTGTTGTTCCGCTGCTGCTGCCGCTTTTGGCCCAATCATGATCTCAGTGGACTGGTCCTCCTCGGTGTCCTCCATGCGTAGAGAGCAGATGTGTTGGAGGAGGGAGGCTGGGGAAGACACTGTAACACTGACATTGTAAGTAATCAGAGGACATTGGTCCTTTATTTGACACACACACACACAATTATTGGCATCGCCAGTGGAATGCCTTCTCTGCGTTTATCCCATCCTGACCGTCCTCCCCCAGGGAAAGCCAGGAGCAGTGGGCAGCCATCAGTAAGGCGCCCAGGGACCAAGTCCAAGCGCTCAGTCCTGTCCTGGTCAGGGACAGGACCGAAGAGCAATCTGTTCTCCTGCATGTTTTTGTTGTGGGGTTCTATGGGGGGAACCCGAGT
This sequence comes from Bathygadus melanobranchus, assembly GCA_900302375.1. Taxonomy (NCBI): domain Eukaryota; kingdom Metazoa; phylum Chordata; class Actinopteri; order Gadiformes; family Macrouridae; genus Bathygadus; species Bathygadus melanobranchus. Next base: position 17,424 of record OMKP01080162.1, read on the forward strand.
GAGTTCTTGCTGTGAGGCAACAGTGCTACACACTGAGCCACCGTGAGCCACCGTGCCCTCAAGTAAGTGATGGAGTGTCTCAATCATTGACCTGATAGTGGTTTACCAGTAACATAACATGTAACGTGACATAAGAACATGATGATATTACAAACTGTACTATGAGACGCTGAATTCGTTCCTTTTGTGATTTATTTTGTTTTGTTATTTTTATTTTGTGGTCTATTGTAGAT
>OMKP01080168.1:0-10329 GCA_900302375.1 Bathygadus melanobranchus
TCAAGATAAAACTGCACATTTTAGAGTGGCCTTTTATTGTGACCAGCCTAAGGCACACCTGTGCAATAATCATGCTGTCTAATCAGCATCTTGATATGCCACACCTGTCAGGTGGATGGATTATCTCGGTAAAGGAGAAGTGCTCACTAACACAGATTTAAACAAGTTTGTGAACAAAATCTGAGAGAAATAAGCCTTTTGTGTACATAGAAAAAGTCTTAGATCTTTGATTTCAACTCATGAAAAATTGGAGCAAAAACAAAAGTGTTGCGTTTATATTTTTGTTCAGTGTAAATACAAGATTACTAATAGATTTAGATTTATAATAGAAGTAAAAATATACATTTTTAATTTTTAATTTATTTCTAGTAATTTTTATCATGCTTTACATCATCTGTGAAAACTAATCACTGTGAAAAAACAAATAGTTATTGTGAAACGTCCTTCTGGTGAAACTTCTCCTGTGGATTAGCCCCTGTGGAGATGACTGATGGCTATCCATCCATCTTTCTAATTACCCAGGAGAACAATATGTTCCACTGTCGTGTTTGTTACATGGCTATTGTGACACTGTCATGAGGCCAAGGGATACAATCATTTTCTGTATGTCATCATCAGTCAGGATTGTGATCATTACCTGTAAGGGAAAAACACCACAGTTATTAATGAGTCCCTGAGAGTGAGCTTTAAATGATCTGTTATTAACTTCCCATCTTTAATTATTCCCTGGAGGCTTGGAAAGGTCCTTGTTGTTAATAGGTTCACCCACTGTTGTTCATTAAAGGTGTCACTCACGATCATGATAGACCCTATAGTGAGGTCACACAATCATATATTATTCTAATTATTCGAAACTTTATTCGGTCAATATCATCGGAAACATTTCAATAGTTCTAATTTTGTTCATATTTTAACGTTATAAAAGCACACAACACACAAGAAAGACTGTCCTGTGTTAATAAAAAACGTTTTACATGCAGAAAATGACTAAGATATTGCAAATATACTAAACATTCATTGTGAAAATTAGGGAAAATAATGATAATACAAAAAATATACATCTGATTTCGTACAAAGCAATATAACGTGTTAGCCAGGTTGGCAAATTTAATCGATAATCTATGAACTGCAATGAATAATCACAATCACAATATCGGGCAACATAATTAATTACCATTTTTGTCATAATCATGCAGCCTGAACTTTTTCATCCACATTTCTGAGCTTTGCATACTCGTTCCCTAAAGGAATTAAGTGTCAGGTGAAAGTAATTTCATAATAATGAAAACACCAGTGAAATTGCGACAACATGGAGCAAAAGTGGACACTTGTGGGCCTTCTGAAACATGGAGACTCTAAGTGGGCAGTCGGGCGGAGCTAATGAGCCCACTCCAGGGAAATGGTCACAGTGGACCCTGGTTTAAATTGGTTTAAATGTCTTGATTGATTTGAGCCCTTTGGTAAGTCCTTTGTAATCCTCTTATAGCAAGAAGACTACACCGACCATCCAGGAAACCCCAAAGGTCATTCACAGAAAAAGCATTCTTCCATATATATCCATATATTCCTGGTCAGTCTGAAGTAGGCCGTACCACTAGGACTACTACTGCTAGAACGTCTGAAGTAGGCCGTACCACTAGGACTACTACTGCTAGAACATCTGAAGTAGGCCGTACCGCTATGAGTACTACTGCAAGAATGTCTGAAGTAGACTGTACCACTACGACTACTACTGCTAGAACGTGTGAAGCAGGCCGTACCACTACGAGTACTACTGCTAGAACGTCTGAAGTAGACTGTACCACTACGACTACTACTGCTAGAACATCTGAAGTAGGCCGTACCACTACGACTACTACTGCTAGAACGTCTGAAGTAGGCCGTACCACTACGACTAGCAATTAGTACATGCCTTTTTTTTACTGAATGTGACATTGTGGCAAAGATGCTCCACACGCCACCTAAGTGGCTTCTTAAAGGGCTCCCAAAACAGCAAGGACACAGGAAGGTGGCGAAGAATCCGGTTTATTGTAAGGTTTGCATATGAAATGGACAGAGCAGAGTTTGTGTGGTGGTAGCTGGTTTAACCTGTGGGCCTTGATTAATCAATGGCCCACAGGTGTGCAGCCTCACCCAGCCAAACCAATTAGCCTGACTCTGGCCAGGTGAGACTGCTTAAACCAGCCACCAACCACACACATGCCACAGACATATTTGCTCGATCAACATAGACATTTTTGTTGATGATATTGTATTTGGAAACATAGGCCTATAGGTATAAAGGAAGGTTTGAAATATTCAGCAGGGCATGTGGAATATTGTTTAACCTCTAGATCAATGTGCAACCAGCTTCCTATTTATCCCTTTTCCAATCATATGATATAATTTTTGTACTTTCATCTCATTGACACCTACTAATTGATAGTAGTTTACCAATTCTAAACCCAATTATACGTCTTACATCAGCCCATCAATTGTGTATGCACCAAGTTGGACTCGCAGACAGACAGGCCGCTGTTAACCCATTACAGGTGTGCCTCCTGTTGCCTGGAGGTGGACGGGGGAAGTTGTGAATAAAAGGGGTCACCATTCCCTTGTCTCCCTCAGTCTTGGCAGGTGCTCTGCTGGATCCTCGACTCACATGTAATTGCAGAACCAAGAACCCTTGTGACTGTGCATGGCTTTAGTTGTTACGTATTGTCATTTAGCTGGCGTGTTTATTTCAAGTGACTTTTGTCATTCATTTTTCTCACAGGGATTTTTGTCATGAATGAGTAGGTAAGGTAGGCTAGGGGTCTTGCACAAGGAAGCCTACAGGTTGACCGTCGAGCCCAGAACCCTTTGGTTGGGAGTCCAACACTCCTCAACCTGCGCCCAGTATAGTCTGGTGTTAAGCCTTGTTTTTAGCACAAAGGCTATAGCTGTTTGTGGTTGTATGTTATCGTACGTTTCCGGCGTGATTGCGGTATGATTGATCAGATATGCTAGACAATAAGATGGATGTGGGTTGTGCTTCCATTCAGAATGTATTCTAATATATTCCATTTCATTTGGTTTCTCCGGCTGTTGTTTGCAGATACTGCTCTGGTGCTGGAAGTCTTTCGGTGACGAAAGTAAGTGCATTCTGAGTAGGGATTAATGATTTGTGTTGAATGTTATTTCCTATTGAGCATAATCATGCCCATCTCACACTCTTTAAAGGAGCTATGTGTAGGATTTTTTACATGCATAAAGCTCTTTAAATTGGCAATATGTGAACAGGTGGTAATTTAACTTTAAAATGAGACCATGGCCTTCTCCGTTATGTAGAACAGCCTGTCGCCCGATTGCTATTATATTTTAACTGGCTCGGTTTTGCCGGTAAAATGGAAGGAAACATGGCTGTATGAGGATTTTTCTTTTTTTCATATTGTAAAAAAGAAATTTGATGAATCGCCTTGATAAACTGATCACAAGTTGACAACTCGTTTTGACTAGCAGCAACATGTACTATGCACACACACACACACACACAGCTATCTGTGCATCGATCTGGTAAGTAAAAGAAATAAGAAAATGCCTGAGCTCTAGCAGGCTGCAGTTCACTTACCGGCCAAAGGGGCCAGTAATGAGAAGGAATTTCTGATTCTTACAGATAGTACCTTTAATGTTGGAGAATAATGTAGAATGTCCACACAGAACCACTATGATCCTTTGGTTTTTAATGGTTTTTATTTCATCCTCCTTGTATAGGTTGTCTTTGTTGTGCTCTAAACCAGCATGGACAGTAACAACACAATCACAAGTGATATCCTACAGATCCAGGGCTTCAACATCTCCCCCCAGTTCACCTACCCTCTCGCCCTCCTGCTGCTCTTCGTCTACCTCCTCATCCTGGTTTCCAATATCGGCGTGGTCGTGCTGATCGTCACCGAGAAGAGTTTGCACCAGCCCATGTACATACTGTTCTGCAACCTGTCCGTCAACGACCTCATAGGCAACACAGTGCTGCTGCCCCGCCTCATGGTGGACATCATGTCCACGGAGAGACTGATCACGTACAACCAGTGTGTCGTGCAGGCCTTCTATAGCCACACGTTCGGCTCAGCCTCGCATCTGATCCTCATCATCATGGCGTTCGACCGCTACGTGGCCATCTGCCACCCCCTGCGGTACGGCTCCATCATGACCACCCGCACCATAGTGTGGCTGTCCACCTCGGCGTGGGGCGTGTCCGTCCTGCTGGTGTCCATCCTGATCGGGCTGACCGCCAGGCTGGCACGCTGCCGCTCTGTGGTGCAGAACGCCTACTGTGACAACGCCTCGCTGTTCAAGCTGTCGTGCGACGACGTGTCCATCAACAACATCTACGGGCTGTTCTTCACCGTGGTGCTGTTCAGCTCCTCCATGTTCTGCATCACGCTCACCTACTTCAAGATCGCCCTGGTGTGCTGGATCCGCAAGAACAAGGAGCTCAATAACAAAGCGATGCAGACGTGCGCCAGCCACCTGGTGCTGTATCTCATCATGCTGTGGTCGGGCTTCTTGACCATCATACTGCACCGTTTCCCTGACTACCCCGACCTCAGGAAGATCGCCTACATCTTCTTCCATGTTATTCCCGCCAATTTAAATCCAATTATATATGGCATGCAAACGAGGTCGTTGCGTGATAAGATACTGCAAGTGTTTGGCAGAAAAGTCACTCCGTCTTCTTAATGTGTCATATCATGTGGCGTGTTATTTTAATGTCAAAGCATTGGAGCAAATGAGAATGTGTATGTGTTGATATTTTAGTCTCGTAGATTGATCCTGGACCCCAATTTGTGAGGTCCTGGCTCAGACACACGCACTTACACCCTCACACGCACAAATTGCAACAATTACCAAGCAGTGTACTGAGTAAAGGCAGTGCACAGAACAGTCAAATTTCCATGTGAACTTCCTGTCTTCTGTGTTCTAAGTTCGATCCTCCGTGTCCGCAATGTCTGCAGCCTACTTTCTGAATGAACTAAGTTGTGTTGGAAAATGTCTAAATTACTAACAGTAAAAATATAGTAATATTATAAACACAATATAATAGGGACTGGTCCTATCAGGCCAGTTTAGTGATTTAGAAATGCACTCCCAGATAACTCTACATATATACACTGAACACAAATATAAACGCAACACATTTGCTCCAATTTTTCATGCAAATCTGTGTTAGTGAGCAGATTTAAACAAATTTGTGAACAAAATTTGAGAGAAATGGGCCTTTTGTGTACACAGAAAAAGTCTTAGATCTTTGATTAGGGCGACAGTAGCTCAGGGGGTAGAGCGGTTGTCTGGCAACTGGAAGGTCGCTGGTTCTGCCTAGCTAATTGTCGAGGTGTCCCTGAGCAAGAGACCTAACCCTAAATGCTCCCGATGAGCTGGTTGTTACCTTGCATGGTTGACACCGCCGTCGGTGTATGAATGGGTGAATGTGAGGCAAATGTAAAGTGCTTTGGATAAATGCAGTCCATTTACCATTTGATTTCAACTCATGAAAAATTGGAGCAAAAGCTTATATTTTTGTTCAGTGTAAATATACAAAATGGAATCTTTATATTGCACTATATGATATATGCAATATACTGAGGAGATGTTCTATTATTTATGTTTTATAATTGTAAACTGTAATTGTATAATAATCATAATCATAATAAATAATAACGAATAATATGATTACGACGTTATTAAGGTTAGAACAATTAGTATTTTCGCTTGACAATGTATTTTTTATTAAACACATTTATTTATGTTAATATCGTTGCAATGATGTACATGGTCAATTCTGTCAATAAGTAAATTAATACAATGTATCTGGAAAACATGTCCGGTGAAATTGCATTGGATAAAATAAATGAAAGCTGAGATAGTAGTTGTGATTATATGGTGATTATATTACTACGGTAGTCGTACGTTCTCCCTTTTGAACTAAACGCTATGCTAATGCATGGGCACATATCTTATTCTCTACTACCCTCTAGTGGTGATTTAAAGAATCGACTACTGAGGACACGATGGGTGAATTTATTTTTAGTGGCATCATGGGCATAGTAATCCTAATATCCTATTGTTGACAACACAGCGATTGAGAATGGCTGTATTTAAGTTTATTCAGTTATACTGGACAAAGCATATAAACCATCACACTCTATGGATAAGATATTAAGGGCTACACATTGGTAAATAAAGGTTTGTAAGGAGGAAATGTGGTATAGATACAGCCAATGTTCCACTTATCATTACATTACATTACTTAAAAAAAATAACCTATACAACTACGATACTGGACGTTCGAATGTATATTATCAAATAATTTAACCAAATCCACCAGCAGTTAGACGACTTTGCCCATTATAAGTAGACTCATGAGAAACACCATGATGAAGAAGATCCACATGAAGAAGCGATCCAGCACCTTAGCCACTTTCTTCCACTCCCCAGTTCGTTTCTGCGTGGCCCTCTGGTCTCTGTAGCAGTTGGCGATGTACTCGACGTTATGCAGGAGCTGGCGCTCCTGGCAGCTTGCTTCTCTCTCCTTTTTCTCCCCGTCACTCACTCCCCCCATCCTGCATCTCCTCTGGGCACCAAGGGAGTCCCCACAGTCCATGCTCTGGAAAACGCCATTCTTCCAGCTGGTGTACTGGTTGGTTGGGTTCGTTCCCGTCGAGCCCAGCCGACTCATCGACTGCTCGGTGTCCTCACGGCCTTCTGGCATCTTGGGGCCCACCCCCTCCTGGTCTGTCTCCATTCCCTGCAAGTGGTTGTCTCTTCCAGGGCCTGCTTGCCCGTTCATGACCCAGTTTGTGTTCCTCGTCGGTGCGGGTGGGCCGGGCTCCTGTTTTTCAGCCAGGGGTGTCATGCAGTTCTCCCCTACTTCGTAGACGAAGCACATCCTGGCCATGTACTGCAGGATGACCTTCTTTGCCCACTTGGGTACAGGCTTGGCATCGGGGCCGCAGTGGTGGATGTTCATGATGAAGATGGTCAGGGCGGTGGAGGCTGTTATCATGGTCATCGTTGCGATATAATACTTTCCTGTTGAAGAGAAATGTGATCAGGACCTTAGAAATAATCAACAGGTTTCAACATCAAGCTCAGGTCACAAAAACTTATCTGCCACATGGGTTCAAACCCCAATGTCTGCCCTGTCTACATTTAGATTTACATTTAGGGCATTTGGCAAATGCTTTAATCCAAAGTGACTTACAATAACTACATTTGTCGAAAGAGGGAGACAACAATATATGGCACAGTACAATTTGTTTGCTTTGTTTGCTCTTAGTGATGGTGGTATCAGGTGGCCAGCTGAAGCAGTTGAGCTGGGGCATGGGGTTTGACAAGTGCTTGGAGGTAGGTGGGGACAGTTCCACTGACAGCCTTGTAGACCAGCACCAAAGTCTTGAACTTGATGCGAGTGATTACAGAGAGCCAGTGGAGGTCAGGGAAGAGGGGGGTCATGTGGGAGAACTTTGGTAGGTTGAATGTTGGCATCCTTGAGCAATATGCCTAACCGCTACCTGCTCCATAATGATCTAAAAAAATCATTGTGAGTTGCTTTGGATAAAAGCACACGATGATTCAAAGCCATTGCGTATTGCCCTCTTACCAATAAGAGGTACACTCTCTGATGGGGGCATGATCTCTGCTACCAGCAGCTGGAAGACAGTGAGGGCCAACATCACGGTGACCCCAAGAGAAACCTTCTCCCCAGAGTCGGCGGGCAGGTAGAAGCCCAGCGGAGCCAGGAAGGAGATCATCACGCAAGGGATCAGAAGGTTGAAGACGTAGAAGGAGGCTCTCCGCTTGAGCATGAGGGTGTAGGTCACGTCGGGGTATGGGTCAGCGCAGCAGCCATATTGGATGATGTTCCTCCTGGCCGGCATGCCCAGCACCTCCCACTCCACGTTCTCCACCAGGTCGGCCAGATCCGCGTTGTCCATGGCGTTTTGGATGTCCAGCTGGTTACCGTTGTAGGTCCAGGAGCCATAGGTGAAGCGGCACTGCTGGGCGTCGAAGGGAAAGAAGGACACGTCCACTTTGCAGGAGGACTTGGTGATAGCCGGTGAGTCCCACATGATCTGACCGTCGTGACGGATCACCACGTTGGTGTCCATGGAACCCGTGAAATGTTCGTCGGCACTGGAATACAGAGAAAATACTTCTAGGACAAAAAAAACGATTATTCACGTGCAAAATGGGAACTGGTGTCGTGTATTCGGCAGTACGATGTGCTGTAATGAATCAGATCTCTCACAGAAGGTGGGGGACTCTCTGTGAATATCTGACTGGAGCTTGTGGCAAAGTTTGAACATGTTCTGGATGTAAAGGCACAGGTTCACCATCTGAGGAACTGAGTCAACATAGAGAGTTGTACTCTGCCCCAATGTAGTTTCTGCCTTTTATATGTGTCTTATATAATATATATATATATATATATATCTTCCTCACATTCTTCACGTCAATGTGAGCCAACCTATCAAATATCTTCCAAATTAACCTTTAACCCCAAGCCTAAACTGAAAGTGACTGGAACACAATAAACATTTTCACTATTAAAGTAAATATTTATAAATATTTACTTATTATTTAATATTTCCCCTCAATTCAGCAGCTGAATCATTATTCAGTACATTTCTTTTTAGAATTAATATTATGTATATGCAACACTGGTGTATAAAACGCAGAATGTGGCCTGAACATTCCCATGAATAATGGCTTCAAGAAATGTTCAGCTTGTGCCTTTACAATGACCGCAAAGAGGTAAGACAGCTGTAGCTAGCATCTAGACAGCTGTAGCTAGCGCCTAGACAGCTGTAGCTAGCGCTAAGACAGCTGTAGCTAGCGCTAAGACAGCTGTAGCTAGCGCCAAGACAGCTGTAGCTAGCGCCTAGACAGCTGTAGCTAGCATCTAGACAGCTGTAGCTAGCGCCTAGACAGCTGTAGCTAGCGCTAAGACAGCTGTAGCTAGCGCTAAGACAGCTGTAGCTAGCGCCTAGACAGCTGTAGCTAGCGCCTAGACAGCTGTAGCTAGCGTCTAGACAGCTGTAGCTAGCATCTAGACAGCTGTAGCTAGCGCCTAGACAGCTGTAGCTTGCGCCAAGACAGCGGTAGCTAGCGCCAAGACAGCTGTAGCTAGCGCCTAGACAGCTGTAGCTAGTGTCTAGACAGCTGTAGCTAGCATCTAGACAGCTGTAGCTAGAGCTTCCCTTGATCAACTCAATACCAGTCCGACCTACTTGTTATATAGGACTATATCAGGTCTCCATACATAACTACTAGGTATACGGATGGTATCGAGTCCATCATAATCATCTTTGTTCCAGGTGAGATGTGCATCAACCCACACCTGGCGTATCCATAAGTATGCTGTCAGGATTTGGTTGCGTTCATCCTACAAAAGATGGGATAGCATTAACAGAACTTATGTATCAGAAACAGTACTCACACAATCACATTGTACTGCAATTTATAATTTAGTCATTCAGCCAAAGTGACTTATATTTACAAAAAGAAATGGCTACATTGATGATAATGATGGCATTTGCTTCGAACCCAGAACCATTCAGTTGGGCTACAAACACCCAATCCATTTCACTATCCTGCTAAATGAAAATGCATGGAATAGAAAACAGCAATGCTTGATATTTCAGTACCATGTCAATGATTTGGGACAACGTAATCTGTAGTGTGACATTCAGTATGGTGCTGGTGTCCTCCACTGGCCTCAGTGCACTGGTGTAGTTGGCGAACAAGTCAGTCAGCAGCTTCTGCGCAAACTTCCCATTGGCACCCCGACAGGCTAAGGGGGCAAGGAGAGATACGCGTCAGCATGTCTGAATGTAATCTGCTGCTTTGTTCAGGTCACACGCTGTCTTTTCTTTAATTACTAGAACACAATCCCATCCACTTACTTTCTCACTACTACAAACGATTTTTATTGATAATGATGATGACGATGTTGATGATGATGATGACGACAATGACGATGATGATGATGATGATGATGATGATGTTGATGACGACGATGATGATGATGGTGATGACAACGATGACAACGGCGATGATGACGATGTTGATGATGATGATGACGACAATGACGATGATGATGATGATGATGATGATGATGATGATGATGATGATGATGATGGTGATGACAACGATGACAACGGCGATGATGACGATGTTGATGATGATGATGACGACAATGACGATGATGATGATGATGATGATGATGATGATGATGTGATGACAACGATGACAACGGCGATGATGATGATGATGATGATGATGATGATGATGATGTTGATGATGATGATG
>OMKP01080169.1:0-11527 GCA_900302375.1 Bathygadus melanobranchus
GGAGGCCCTTCTTCCCCCCAGCCGTGTTGGTTTTGCTTTGTCGTCGATGCTTCTGTAACAAGATTCTTTTTTCTAGATAGGGTTGTTGGCCCTATGCAAACCCATTTAACCTCCGGGATGAGGTGGTCCAATTAGTCTGTCCTCTATCCTTTGACCTGTCCAGCATGGGTGACCCTACCAGGTGCTTGTGCACCCGCTGGCATAGCTCTCCAGGTCACTGAGGCACGCAAGCCACCACCCCACGCCAAGGGATGGACCGTGTGATGGATGATGTTGACATTTACTGTATATTAAATGCATTTTTGTGATGTACTTCTATTATTAATTCTATTATTTAGATTTCTTTTTGTTATATTATGTTTAATTGCTGTACTCCTTTTGCTCCAGATCATTTTTATACCCATGTATTTTATGCCAATGATATTCTCCAATAACAATCATCATTTGTAATTATGAATCTAAAGTGTTTTCTAACACTTTCGATTTAAAACACTTAGAAAAAGGGAAAACCATTCATTTTGAAACATATTGAGCAGCATCCTGACTATATGGCTGCTCAAACAATATGACAACAATATGCAACTAACACTAATTTACCTCCCTGATTAAAGTGTCGATCTCTGAGTGATTACCCTCGTTAAGATTAGCATGCGACTTCATAAAGCTACATGTGTTTCAGTGTGTTTGACAAGATGAAGATACATTTCCTTTAATTACTATTTTATCCTCCGATACTCATCCATCAAATCATTTATTTCTCCCCATTTCTCCCTCTCACCATCTAAACTGCTGCTGAGTATTTTCTCTATGGTCATGTTGTCCTACTTCAACCCTCACCATGGTTACCAACAGGAAGAACATCAGTGGGCTGTTCATGGGCAGGGCGGGCGGGGCCACGGTGCTCTCTGGCTCCATCGCTGGTCTGGAGGGTGGCTCGCAGCTGGCCCTACGCCGGGCCACCAGCATGAGGAAGACCTTCACCACGGGCATGGCAGCTGTCAAAAAGAGGAGCCTGTGCATACAGATCAAGCTGCAAGTGGTGAGTGAGCAGAGCAAGACTGGCCTCTTGTCAGCTCAGGATTACTAGACATTGGCAGTGTGTGTTTGCCCTATGATGACACCTCTGTGGTATCCAATGGTAAATGGATAGCATTTATATAGCTATATTGCACTTTTATCCAAACGCTTTACAATATTGACTCACATTCACCGCGCCGGTGTCAACCATGCAAGGCAACAGCCAGCTCATCAGCAGTTGGGGTTAGATGTCTTGCTGAGGGACACCTCGACACTAGAAGGGGCAACCTTCCAGTTGCCAGACAACCACTCTACCTCCTGAGCCACTGCCACCCCTATATGATATCAATTATATAGTTATAGTGCTGCATGACCTAGTTTAAAAAAACAACTAGATCGTTTTGTTAGTGGTAGAGCAAACAGTTAGTCAGCGTGGGAAATGTAACTTTTTGGTGCATCAGCCACTTGTCTGATAGTTATCTGATATTTAAAAGATATATGTATGTATAATATATATATTTACATTTTTTAAATAATCACTGACACCCTCACTAAAATGGTACAGTTGTATACATCAAAGGTTGTAGTAGTAATATTTTCCATGATTTCATGAATGAACGAATAACTATTAGTGCGAGCTGTCAATTTAACACACTTTTACCACAGAGCTTATGGGTCATTTTGCACTGTAGGCTACGGGCTTGCCTCCAATATTCCAATTATTCTAAGTGTAGCCATCCATATCAAGGAATCAGAACTTTTTTTTTTTGATCCAGCAATCCTAACCGCCACGGTGGCAGGTGGGTTTGATACATTCACCCGACAATTAGAAAAACGACCCACATTTGGCGGGTAGTGGGTGCTTTCTAAATTCCAATACAATTTCTACATTTATGAAGTTCCACATCAATGTTACAGCTCAACAAAGTGCGTTCTAGATTTCATATTTCTATCATGTGCAGTGGTATGCTGGGGAATCTGTAATCTTGCCCATAGGATCCGCCATAAGAGGTTCTTGTAAGATAAGGAATAGATTTTGTTTTCTTGTTGTTTCCCCTTTAGGATGCATTAATTGACACAGTGCGTAGATCCAGGATCCATTTTGTCCACTGCCTCCTTCCCAAAGTTGAGTCTGTAGGCGTGGTGGGGGACCCGCGCGTGGCCCACGGGGAGAGCCCCGACTCTGGCCTCATGACGCTGGATGTGGGCCTGCTCCGTGCCCAGCTCCGTGGCTCCAAGCTGCTAGATGCTTTGCGCATCTACAGGCAAGGTACTTGAACAGTCTTATCTTTCGGCTTTTCCACTCTTCCCAGACAAACATCAAATAAGGCTATTCCGCACAGGTTGAAAATATATGCTTTTATATTTTCATCCCCCCCAAAAAAATCACCTGTACTTACTTTGCAGACTGTCTTTTGCGGCATATTGTAACCTAGAAACTTTATTTCTCTGTCTTGGCTTTTATATTTTGAGCAGTTGCTTTGCTTCAGACATAAATGAATATTGATGAATATTGATCCTCCCCATGCTCCTCCTGGTGATGTGTGCTTGTCGTACCCACCAACCTGTCTGCAGGATACCCTGATCACATGGTGTTCTCTGAGTTCCGCCGGAGATTTGACGTGCTGGCGCCACACCTGACCAAGAAGCACGGACGCAACTACATCGTCACAGACGAAAGAAGGGTATGTTAGTTGATCTCACACACACACACACACACACACACACACACACACACACACACACACACACACACTACGCGTTCTCAGTTCAATCTTCCCATCCCCGCACCATTCCAAGAGGCACTCTTGTGTGTAATTAATTATGATTGCACAGGCTGGCAGCATACGACCGCTGTACTGATTAATTACTGGCAGGGCGAAGAAGAGGTTTTGCCTTCCTCTACCACCCCCTCCTCCCGCCGTCTCTCTGTTGCTCTCTCCCTCTTGCTTCTCTTCTTGCTGCCTGCCTCGTTATCTTTCAAGTCCCTTTTGCGCAGGAGGTCGAGTGCTTCATGCACATCTCCAAGGATATGATTAATGTCTTGTGCTGTCTTCTTTCACTAGCTGGCACCTTTCGGTGATTAGCTCTTTAAAAGCTGATTAAAGGAAGCGATTTGCATACATGTTAAGAGTACAGTGCAGTGGTAGACATAAAAGGTTTATCTCACGTTATATATATTTTTGCATGCACTAATGCATGGAGCTGTTTATAAATCAAAATATCGTTAGTGCTTACTGGTCATTCCGATGGGCTGTGTGAAATTGTTATATTTAACATCAAGCTTAGTCAAAATAGGCCAGTGTAGAACACAATATCATGTTGACAAAATGCCTAGTAGCTAGGTGCTGCTTCACCTGCAATGTATGTGTGTAATTTAAAGGCCTTCACTTTAAAGATAATCAACGGTCTCAAAATGTTATAGAGACCGAAAAGTTATTTTAGGACTTAAAGAAGTTCAGAGTGAGGAGGGAAGGTGTTTATCCATACGTGTCTGGAATCTTGATCAGGCCAGTGTTACTTGGCTAGCAGGTCACAACATTTGCAGCCACTAGAGGTAGCCGGATCTCTGAAGCCACCTAGATTTTTTATTTATAATTGTGTGTGTGTGTGTGTGTGTGTGTGTGTGTGTGTGTGTGTGTGTGTGTGTGTGTGCGTGTGCGTGTGTGTGTGTGTGTGCAGGCAGTGGAGGAGCTGTTGGACTCTTTGGAACTGGAGAAGACCAACTTCCATATGGGGCTAAGTAGAGTAAGTGAAAACTTTATACCACCATGCTCTTTTCCTATTGATTTGAATTTCTACCAATATTAAAATATAGTTACAATTACTAAAGTAGTTCTTAGTACATTTGACCAGATTCTTTTTTTCTGTAAGAAAGTAGAAGGACAATTTTGGATTTAATTTCAAGAGTTCCCATTAGCTGCAACGCATGCTCTGTCTTAATGCCAGCATGTCCTTCACATTTATTTAATGGATGGTAGGAAGCATAAAGGCAAGTGACGTGTATCAATATAATTAACTGTTACCTTGTTAAATGTTCCCTTTAGGTGTTCTTCCGAGCTGGGACTCTACCCAAGTTGGAAGAGCAGCGTGACGTGCAGACCAGAAGGAACCTCACTCTGTTCCAGGCTGCTTGCCGTGGGTTCCTTGCCAGGCAGGCGTTTAAGAAGAGAAAGGTACCATGACCGCAGCACACCGCAGTTAGACCAGTAGCTGAACACAACCACATAACTAGAGCACTCAACTAAATGACCCAACTAGAGCACTAAGCTAGAACACTAAACCAATAGCCCAAAACAAAAGGCTTAAATGAATGCATTGTGACAAACTGGGAGTTGTTGGGGCGAAACATTTGAAGTGGTGCAACCGTGTTTGGCTTGACTGTTCACATTATTTTGGAAATTTGTGGAAACCAGCGAATTTGTGAGCAGATGATGACGAGGATGAGGAGAAAGAGAGCCACATTTAAATGATGGCTTTTTATGTCGCAATGGCTGCTATTTCTGTACGGAGGTGTGTGTGGATGTGGAGTCTGAGCCAGGAGTGGTGGGACGGTGATGTGAACGGCTTCACTGGAACACATTTCATCGCTGTCCCTCCACAAGCTCCATCACAGCGGTCTTCCATGTTTGTATTCACCGAGTGACTCCCGGCAGCACAGAATTATGACTAATGCCGATCTAGAATGACATAAACGTCACATGAATAAGCCCCTTTTGCTTGCAGTGTGAAAGATGTGTGGTATTCACGACAGTTATATAATATATAATAAACTGCAGTCTAGAGTGATTGCTAATGCATTATTGTATGCCAAGTAAGTGTGGCTGATGTTTGTGCAGACTGGATGGGGCAAGGGTTGAGTCGTGCTGGTACCTTAATGCGACCTTGCTTCACCCTCAGCGCCTCTTTGCTCCGTCACTCTTACCTCTCTGCTACCGTCTCTGGCTTTTCCATCATATTTCTGGCATCACTGACATCTGTGGGCATTGGTTGAGAGTGGCAGTGTGTTGAGGATTTCACTGGCAGCCCTGCAGTGGTAAGCCTCATTAAATAGTTTCCTAAAGTCAAAACTCTCCCCCCCTGACGGAACAGGTGGACTCAGGCTGTGTAGAAGAAAAAGAAGGTGTGTGTGTGTGTGTGTGGCTCCATGGCAGGTGCCAGGTGTGAAGGAGAGGTAAAAGTCAATGTAAAAAGCAAGTCCTTATTATGGGTTTTTCCTTCTTCCAGCAGTCCCTGTGTTTACATATATTGATGCTCTGCAGCTGTCATTCTTGCATTTATGGGTTTCATGAAAAAAGCAGTATTAAGGCAGAGACAGATTCTGAAGTGGAGCAATTTGACCTATAACCATTATGTGCACAGCCACAAACAGCCTACAATAATGTTTTTCAAATAGAATTGTCAGTGTGTGTATGACAATGGGTTCGTCACCCCTGCCTGAAGAGCATCTCGCAAGAACCTAATAAATACAGTACAATGGTTTTAAAAAGGGCAAGTGTTTTTTGGACGTAGCAACCTGTAAAATGCAAGTATCCTGCTGAATGTTTTACTATGGGATTTTTGTTTTGTGTCTGTCTACCTTGAAAAGTGCTATACAAAATATTATTATTATTATTATTATTTACTACCAAGTGTACATTTATCATCCCTATACAAGCAGTCCAGTACAGACAATATCAGCCTAGGAATAGCAGTAATCACCACACTGTTCAATGACAAATGGCAGGGTTTTGCGTTAGGATGTGTAGGAATACCAGGCCAGGCAATTAAGCTAAAGGTATGAAGGCAAAAGTCTGGTGAAGTAGGAACTTAAAGTAATGGACAACATCATATCAAAAATGTAAAATACCAATCACATGTCACAGAGGGATGTATCTACTACGCACCTACCGAATATCTTCAAACGTCCAAAAGTATATTAATATACATTTTAAAGTCAGCTAATAAACCCATTCTTGGAAGACTCAGGATTGTAGGGGTGTGGTCTGAGTCCTCCAGGAGGGAAAATAGTCTCCACACATTAAATCAACGTGAAGGAATAGAAGGAAATCGAGCGACTGGAATTACATGAGATTGCAATGGATTTGATGGAATTAATCATTTTCTGATGCTTAATGCACACCTTAATAACCCTTAATAACATAATTAAAATGAAATGACAGATTTCTGTTGTCCATCACACTTAAGAAGGGTTGCACACTATATAATGGACACAGACTGTTCTAAAAAAAATAAGTTATAAAATAACAGTGCTCACTCGCTCTGCAGTGTGACCCCAGCTCTAGCTTCTAACAAAACTCAATATCTTGCACCGTCCATAATCAGGACCCAAAAATCGATGTGCTATAGCCCTGCCATTTCCAATCTGCCACACTGGGCTTCTCGACTGGTATGACACCCCCTTTATTCTATAATCTGAATCTGATTTTGGAATAGTGGCATGATCTGTAGCAGTGGTGGCACAACCAAGTCATACATAGCCCAACACAGCACTCATGTGAAAACTCATCTCATAAGAGATGAGAATTTGCCACAATGCATTTATTTTCTTTTGATTTGTTGTCGATATTTACAAGATAAACACCAGGTAGACTTTACCCTAGTGAGAGATCATGCTTGGGTCACCTGCCCATTCTCAGCTTGTATTCAGCTGTCCTTATGCTGTATAAGAACAGGACCTAGGACAGGACAGTACTTTTGTTCTTCCCCAATTAACTGCTGATGTGGACAGTGCCACAGTTCCTTTCTTTCAATGTTCGATATTGATGGTTTAATGTACCGTGAGAGCTTGCTTTTTGTCCTATATTTTTGCTGATAGAATCCACACACTACTGCACACCAGCTGCACATTATCTGCCAAAATAACTTTCCCGGGAGGATGCCGGGCTAAAAAGGACAGCATGAATACCGGTGGGGCCTGTTGGCACATTTACACAGTCTGGATTTCCACTAAATAGCCTTAATACCTTTCAAAAAGATACCACTGCTTTTTCTATGCTGGCAGAACTGTATTGCTACCCACATTTTCCACAAATAAATTGTGTGTAAATGTAACGTAGTGGTCTACAAATATGTGCAAATCTTTTAACCAACCTTGCATTTG
The DNA here is from genome assembly GCA_900302375.1 of Bathygadus melanobranchus. Classification (NCBI taxonomy): domain Eukaryota; kingdom Metazoa; phylum Chordata; class Actinopteri; order Gadiformes; family Macrouridae; genus Bathygadus; species Bathygadus melanobranchus. Next base: position 7,121 of record OMKP01080169.1, read on the forward strand.
TGTTATTTCCGTCAATTGCTTTCCTCATCTTCATTTTTCAGATAAAAATTATAATATACTAGATATAATATAATAATATACTAGAGCAGTGGTTTTCAAAGTGGAAGCCCACATGTTTCATTTCATTAGTATGAAGAATATCTCACTGCTTATTTAAAAACAATGTTTTTTAACATTTTGCCATTTATTCAAGAGTAGATATGTTTAGAAAAGTAGGCAGAATAATCATGAGTTCAGTTGCTTGCCCAGCAATCACACAAATAATAATTGTAACGTGTATTTAATTGAAATCAAATTATTTCTGTTCATCTCTGATGATTTTGTACAAGAAACTGAAATCAGTTTCTTGACTGACTGACATACCCAGTAATATGGTGCACCTTAAATGAAGGACGTATCAACACCGCATTTCAAGGAAAATAAAGGTACCTACTGTAGTAACTACTGTTTTAATCATGCATCGTGTTTTGTATCTCTCTTCCAGATTCAAAACTTGGCCATCCGCTGCATCCAGAAGAACATTAAGAAGAACCGTGGTGTGAAGGGCTGGCCTTGGTGGAAGCTCTTCACCACCGTCAGGCCCCTCATCGAGGTGCAGCTGACTGAGGAGCAGATCCGGGGCAAGGATGTGAGTGCTGCAAAATGCTTCGAAAGAGTTTCACAATATCAGAAATATTGATATTTATTTATTTCTTCCTCTACACTGAAGCAAAATGATTTACCTGGCTGCAGCCCCTGAATCCTCGCCCACTTTTTTTGCTTGAGTGTCACTTGGCCCAGTGTGAATTTTCACCAGTCAGTCAGTCAGTGTCTTGTGGAGTCCGTGTGACCATTGTGAGCTACAGAAAACAACATGGCTACTTCCTTTGCGAAGCGTTTGGAAAAAACGTCCAGAATTATCGGCTGTAAAATGAACAACAGAGAGCAACGTCACATGCGGACACGTTATCCGTCCAACGATTGGTTTAGATGGAAGCAACCTTTTTTCTTGATGTTTCCAGGAGGAGATCCAGCAGCTGAAGCAGAGACTGGAGAAGGTGGAGAAGGAGAGGAACGAGCTGAGACTCAACAGTGACCGACTGGAGAGCCGGGTATGACACACAAGCACGCGCCCGTGCACACGCACACACAGACACACATCCATTTGGGGCTTCGACACTTAAAAAAATTCACGATTGAACAAACAACACCGTGTGACAACATGTGTGTGTGTATATGTCTGAACCAGATCACCGAGTTGTCATCAGAAGTTGCTGATGAACGGAACACAGGCGAGTCTGCCTCACAGCTGCTGGAGACGGAGACCTCTGAGAGACTCCGTCTGGAGAAGGACATGAAGGACCTGCAGGTAGGTAGACCCTGTGCATGCACACACACACACACACACACACTCACACACACTGAAATAGCTCGAGATTGTCAGTAGCCTAAAAAACACAAATCTACAACATGCTTTATGTCTTTGTAAGCACTCAACCAGGTAGCCATGTGTAGCAAATGACATTTACAATTTCTTTGCAGTTTCAAATCAGCAGTAGATCATCAATAAAGTCATGCTTCGCTGTCACTTAATACAAGTGCTGCAGGAAAGCATGTGAAGTAGGCTGACATTGCAAGTTGTAATTGTGAAATCATGTTGTCAACCTACATCCACACACCCCCAATCACTTTTTTTAGTCGGGACAAATTGCCAGGCTTGTATAAATATATGTATGTGTGCGCATGCGTGACTGCGTGTCTCCCTCTGTGCCTCTCGCCAGTCCAAGTTTGACAACATGAACAAACAGATGGAGTCGATGGAGATGGAAGTGATGGAGGCTCGTCTCATCAGGGCGTCCGAGCTCAATGGAGAGATGGACGAGGATGACGCAGGTTTGAAGGACGAACGCACACATTTGCTTATGTGCAGTGAGATATGTCCAAAAAGCACATTCGGTACACATGTATATTAATATACTTTTGGACACTCAGAGTGTGTTGCCAATTGTGATGCATTTCACAATTTTGTAGCACAAACTGAACCTGATATTGCTTTTAGTCAGCTTAGATTTAATTACAACTACTGATTTTAAAGAGGTAAAATGACCCCCGTACCTGCTACAGTACCCTCTGTTGTGAAACTTATTATGAAAATGTGTGGTTATACTCAGCAATTTATCCTAATTTTAGGCTAAAACACACAATAGATATTCTCCATGGCTTATTCGACTCGTTCGACTGTAGGCTTAAATGATAAAACAGAATATCAACAGTAATCTAGATTTGACAGATATTTCATATGTGAGTAATGGAAAACTCAGAAAGCCCTCCTCTTCTAAAACATATTACAGGTGTTTTGTTGTTACGAATTTCTAAAGTAAATCTTTAGAACTGTAATCTTGCATATCAATCTTTGCAATCAAATAAAAGTCCAGCACAAATGACATTGAAGCCATCCTGATGAGTTGTTCTTCAAAGAATGTGGAATGTTCGTTTTGAAGGCCTTCACAGATGGGTGCAATAATATTTACACACAGATTTGTTATCACAAAATAAATGACTGATGTCAGAGTGTCTTTATGTGTCTTTCCTGCACGTGCATCCTGTGCTGCCTATAATTTGCATGGGTCATCAGTACATTTTGATCCGGAAAATAGACCAGTAACTCTTTCCACCAACATCCAGTTCACCTAATTTTGAACTATTTGGAGGATTTCGACCAAAAACCAAATATTTTCGAACCCAAAAGGTTGGGGGTTTTCCTTGACCTTAAGTGCAAAACCATGATGACATCAGTGGGTTAGGCTAATAGTGTGTTGTATTAAGGCAACAATGGAGAAATCGTTAGGAATAAAAAGTGTGTAGTGGTCTGCCGACGAAACCCAGTTGTTGTATTTTCAAGCTGGTCTTTGTAAGGTAAATGTAGAGATGACTTTTCCAAGCCTTTGCTTTGCTGCGCCTCTATGATTACACAGGGGTTTGGTTTACAGTGATACATGATGGGGGATGTTTCAAAGCGTCCATATCTTGGTCAGCAGGAGGAGAGTGGAGGCTGAAGTACGAGCGCGCCATCAGGGAGATAGAGTTCACCAAGAAGCGGCTGCAGCAGGAGTTTGATGACACACTGGAGGTGGAGCAGCAGAACAAGAGGCAGCTAGAGCGGAGGGTGAGACACACACACACACACACACACACACACACACACACACACACACACACCACAGAGCTGTGGTGTGTATACACCATTTTAAAAGACACTTTCTGCGCATAAAGTCAATAATACAATTAATCAGGTTTAGAAATTGCTCAAAACTCCTGAGACAAATGTAACCATTTTCTTGAGCTGGTTGTTTAGAGTCTTGGATGTAATGAACAGTGTAGCAATGAACCCTGCTACATACTCTGGGCTCCTCCAACCCACCAGGACACAGGTAGATGGTAAATGGTAAATGGATTATTTATATAGTGCTTTTATCCAAAGCGCTTTACATTGCCTCACATTGACGGCGGTATCAACCATGCAAGGTAACAACCAGCTCGTCAGGAGCAGTTAGGGTTAGGTGTCTTGCTCAGGGACACCTCGACAATTGGCTAGACGGAGCCGGGGATCGAACCAGCAACCTTCCGGTTGCCAGACAACCGTCTCTACCTCCTGAGCTACTGCCGCCCCCAGGTAGATGTAGATGTGATGATGTGTAGCAACCAGTTTATTGTAGAGTTAAAAGTTTTGTAAGCAGAGCAGGTGTTATCTGGTGACAGGTCAGAGCTCTCTCCTGAGTGTGTGTGGTGATGGCTGGTTTGTTCCGTGTGCCTTGATCACCAAATACACTAAAGGTGTGCAGCTTCACCCAGCCCCAGAGTCTAATCAGACTCAGGCCAGGTGAGGCTGCTTAAACCAACCACACACACTGAACAAACAGGTATACATATGCAAAAAATCTAACAATCAAGTATATCTAACTAGTAGATATACACTGAACAAAAATATAAACGCAACACTTTTGTTTTTGCTCCAATTTTTCATGAGTTGAAATCAAAGATCTAAGACTTTTTCTATGTACACAAAAGGCCAATTTCTCTCAAATTTTGTTCACAAACTTTTTAAATGTTTAAATCTGTGTTAGTGAGCACTTCTCCTTTCCCGAGTTAATCCATCCACCTGACAGATGTGGCATATCAAGATGCTGATTAGACAGCATGATTATTGCACAGGTGTGCCTTAGGCTGGTCACAATAAAAGGCCACTCTAAAATGTGCAGTTTTATCACACACTACAATGCCACAGATGTCGCAAGTTTTGAGGGAGCGTGCAATTGGCATGCTGACTGCAGGAATGTCCACCAGAGCTGTTGCCCGTGAATTGAATGTTTATTTCTCTACCATAAGCCGTCTCCAAATTCGTTTCTGAGAATTTGGCAGTTTGCATAA